>CAJHQP010002680.1:0-80877 GCA_905132765.1 Moricandia arvensis
CTACATTACACGATTTGTTGTTACTTCATACCAAACAGAGATTGATGTGATTGCTTGCTCCATGTTCTTAGATTGTTCATATAAGACGGATTACTTCAGATTCTTAGATTTGCAACTATATATATGTGGAAGTAGACAAGTGAAGAGGGGTTTTAGAAGCTGTGACATTTTTCACTAAATTTTTGAATAAAAAGGAAGGAATTGAGATCTTACAAGCGAAAATAGAGAGGGGACCATTCTTTAATATGGCCAGCTCTCTTTTACTATAAAAGAAGAAGAAGAAACATAGCTTACATTAACATTAGCAAACAGTAATTCTTTTTACTTATTTATTTACAGTGTCCCAAAATGGTACTTGATGGGGAATTTATCTTTGGGCTAAGATTTACAGAATTGGGCCAAACACGTCGAAGTAGTACATATTCCTCGCTCGGTTCTCGTTCAGATTCAGTCTTTGGATATATATCTAATTGCAACTCGTGGCATATATTTTACCAAGTTCAGATAAAGACACTTGCTCTCAGTTTACAAAAAAAAAAGGGGTTTCTAATGTAATTTTTGAGCATCCTTTTAGCTCCACAAGCAGCCCGGAAACATGTTTGAAGAACTGTAAGTTAAACTAAGTCGACCTACAAGAGCCAAACAAAGGCACAACGATCAACTATTAAAGATATACTACTAAAAATTCATGTTTTTAGGCTTTAGCTAGATATCGATTTAGGATATAAACTAAAAAAATCGCCAGAACCATGCCACAGTTACTCAGGTTATTCTCTCACGCGATACCAGGCTGATAAAAAACTAAAAACAAAAGGAGTTCTAAAGTCTTGCTAATGCATTCTCTCTACCATCCTCAGATTACCTATACATTGTCGAGAATGAGAATGCATGAAAAAATAGAAAATCCACTGACTGGTTCAACTATTCTAACCCTGGTACTGGTTCCCGCTGCCATCCCGGTTAGGTGGATAGTTGTTTTGGTACTGTGGTGGCTGCTGCTGGTAGTTGTTGTTGTTACCTGACCATCCTGCATTTGGTGGACCTCCTCCCATGTTGTTCTGCGGTGGTGCTCCTCCGTAGTTCGGTGGTGGTGCTCCTCCATAGTTCGGTGGTGGTACTCGTCCATAGTTGGCTGGTGGCCTCTGACCTCCCATGTTGTTCTGTGGTGGTGCTCCTCCATAGTTCGGTGGAGGCCTTTGTCCTCCCATGTTGTTCGGTGGTGGTGGTCCGCCGTAGTTCTGCCCCATGTGAGGTGGAGGAGGTGCAGATCCACCCATGGGAGGACGTTGAGGAGGAGAGCCTCCTGCCATGTTCTCTCTTCTCCTCTCAAAGTTTCTGCTTTTATCAAAGTTTTTTGGACGGGCATTATTACGCCTGTTTTTGTCAATTGCTATAGAATTGTTCCTTATCCATTCCTCGTGGTACTTGGGATCATAAGGAACAGCTCTCCCATCAATGAAAGGTTCCCCTGAAAGCCAATATATATTAAAAAAAACAACCCATCAAACCAAACTCTCTAAGATCACAATAAGATATAAACTTTTCAACAAAACAAAGTCATTGCAACCACTACTACACCAGACTCAAAACTTATCTCAAGAAATGTTTAATTAAGACATCAACAATCATACTGAAAGATAAAAGCAACTCCCTTTACTTCTTGGTTTATCTATACTATTAAAACACAATAAGCCTCTTACCTCCATACTCTTTGTTCCTCACATCAAGGTAAGAATCAGGAAGAACCCAACGCACATTAGGCAACTCTGGAGAGATTTACACAAATAAGTAAGAAAGAAATTTAAACACATAAATGGAGAAAAGTAAAAATGCAAAAAAAAAAAAAGATAAAACCTTTGAGCTTGTGAGAAAGATCTTCAGACACAAGTGCACCGAAAGCAAAGTAACACCGATGTGAAACAGAGTAGATCTTCATCCTCGCTTCTTCTTCACTGTCCATTTAAAAACAAAAAAAACATATCACACAACATGTTCCAAAGTGATTGAAGCAAACAAACAGGTCCTGTAATAAATAACATCAAGATAATGAACATAATAAGCCAAAAGAGAGACTTTTTAATTTTAGCGTTTTTACCTGCCAACAATTTGAGCTAGGGTTTTGATATAACCGTCGATGATCTCGTCTCTAGTGAGATCACCTTGAGGTGGATCCACAACCACAAGCCAATGCTCAAAATCACAGCCATCGAGCAGGATCGTCTCCTTGGGTGGCCTGTTTGACCAGTTAGGTCTCGGATCGTTCAGAGAAGACGCTGTAGCCTGCGACGAAAGACCTTTAACAGAGACAAATCCACCACGGAGAACAGAGGACAAGGCGGCTGCGGCGAGGGGAAGGGATCGGGTGAGGAGAGACGAAGACGCCGGAGTTTTGGAGAGGGGAGCAGATGAAGCGAAGGATCGAGTCAAAAGCCTGGGAATGGAGCGAGAAACGGAACGCGTCGCCATGGAAGAGTGTGAAGAAGGAGATGAAGCCACAAAGGGTTTTTGCGATGGGTTTTAATACGAAAAAAAGTTTGTAGCTACACGAAGTTTACCCTAATATGGTAGAAATCATCCAATGTTTCATAATATGTTAACAACTACACGATGTTTATGTTAATACATGCCACATATACGAAGTAAATGATTATATGGTGGCAACATCATAATCGGGTTTAATTGATTCTAAGAAAAGTTAATGGGGTCAAATTGTAATTAATCAAAAATCAAATTTAAAACAAAAAAACTAAGTTTTAGAAAAAATAATTATGTACATTAAATTTTGATTGGGTAAAAATTATAGAAAATGTTTGACAATAAAAATAAGAAATTTATAATTGAAATTTAATATATTTTAATATTTAAAAAAAAAAATATGAAGACAATAACTTTGATATTGTCGATCATATTAGTTTCCAATATAAACATTTTAAGAAATTTATATTTTGGGGTTTTAAATTGGAAATGAATTTTGGTTGACGAATTGTAAATATATTAACAAGCTGAATTATTTTAAAAATCAAAGAAAATGAATGTTACGTCTCATAACACTTACAATTAACATCATAAAACTATAAAATACCATTTACAGATATATTACTAGTATCAATAATTAGAATGGTATAACATACATAAGCATTATAATTTTTTTTGTATTATGTTACCGTAATTTGATACACTATTTATGAATACCAAATTTATAATCTTACCTATAGATACTAAAATAACATGATGTTTACATTAAAAAATATTTATTTGTTATTTGTATATACGTATGTATATCTGATTTTTTTTTGTCAACATCAACATTTCTTTTTGTAAACATTATGTCAACATAATCTTGATATATTATGATATTAAAATTTACGTAACATTTATTTTCTTTGGCTTTTAAAATAATTTACCTTGTTAATATATTTACGATCCATCAACCAAAATTCATTTCCAATTTTAAACCCCAAAATATGAATTTTTTAAAATGTTTATATTGGAAACTAATATGATCGACAATATCAAAGTTATTGTCTTCATATTTTTTATTTTTTAAATATTAAAATATATTAAATTTCAATTATAAATTTCTTATTTTTATTGTCAAACATTTTCTATAATTTTTACCCAATCAAAATTTAATGTACATAATTATTTTTTCTAAAACTTAGTTTTTTTGTTTTAAATTTGATTTTTGATTAATTACAATTTGACCCCATTAACTTTTCTTAGAATCAATTAAACCCGATTATGATGTTGCCAACATATAATCATTTACTTCGTATATGTGGCATGTATTAACATAAACATCGTGTAGTTGTTAACATATTATGAAACATTGGATGGTTTCCACCATATTAGGGTAAACTTCGTGTAGCTCACAAACTTTTTTCCTTTTAATACTTATTCGTGGGTAGTTTCGGTATTTCGCAACTTAACAGAATATCAACAAGATCTTCGGTCTTACCCATTGATCTTATCAGATGCAACGAAATATGCCCCAACTTTAACAATAGTTACATAAAATGCCACTAGTGATACTAGCGCAACCTTATTGGGATAGTATCACGAGGTTCTAGCTATCATAATATAGTATTTTAATGTAACTTAACTTTATAATTAAGTTCTAATGTTAATTTTGAATAGCTAGATGTTTTAAAAAAAAAAATTAGTGAGAACCTCCTGACAAAAATGCTTTTTAATCAGAAGTGCTCTTATTAGTTTGTGTTTTTTTTTAGTTGATTGGTTATAGTAACATGATATGTGATTGGTTGTGGTACTAGTATATATACACTGGATTTTACACTAAATTATATATGAACGGTAGATATCATTGCTAGCTAGTTTATGTCATGAGAGGATTTAAAAAAAAAATTAAAATATCATTATTTGGTATGTTTATAGTTGATTAAACTTTTATGATGATGTTTAAATGTAATAGTATATTTTCCAAATTTATATCATCTATGAATTTTATATTAGATAAATACGCAACATACAATTGTGATTTTGAATACTAATGATAAGCAAATAACTTAGGGTCCTAGGCTAGAATCTTGCAGACTTAACAGCAAGCATATAAAAGATGTGATTTTGAATACTAATGATAAGCAAATAACTTAAGGTCCTAGGCTAGAATCTTGCAGCCTTAACAGCAAGCATATAAATGATCATGAGGCCAAAAATGGCTGAGCTTAGAAGGGAGATTGCGGAGTAGGATGACTTCATATGCTCGATATAGAGGAATACAGTAAGGTCACATACAAGACGTTAGTTTAACACCTGTCTGCATTGAAATCTTGTTTTGCTGGATAACACTTAATCAGGGCTTTAATCCTTTGGCACATTTGCTTGGGAAAGAGTATTTCTCTTCATACCTATATGGTTGCCTTCAAGAACAAGACTCAAGATATTCGTCTTTCTTCGGACTTTGGTACGCATTTTTTGTTTAATAAATAAATTTTCAAACTTCAGTTTCAGGATGTTTGTTTGGCAAGGCGGAAGTGACAATTGCAAAAAATATTTCATTTTCCCTATTATATAGTTTTATAGTTTTCTGTTTTTGTTGGAATATTATTTATTCCTTAATATATTTGGTTAATATATTTGGTGAATATATTTGGTGATCAATAAAGAAATAATTTTTAATTTATCTCTAAATTTGATAGGCGGTTGAGGTTAATCTAAAGGAAACACTAAAGAGAAATTATGTCATTTTCCTACGTATAAATACATATCTTTAAATCATCACAAAGATATTCAAAAAACAACACATAACGATATAGGCAAGGTGAGAGAAACTTAAAAGTTTATAAGAAGAGATTGAGTTATTCGTCTTTCATTCAAGATTCAATTTATTCAGAAAAAATTCTTAAGCACTAGTGTTGGGCATGATTACTTGCCTTGTATCCGTTATTTGCCTCATATTCGTCTTGATTTTAATCAAGTATTTGGTACCGTCAAGTCAAGTAACAAGTTAACAAATTTTATTACTTGCAAGTTTGAGTTAAGTATCAAATATCGTTATTTTTTTCTAATACTCCTTGGTACTCGTCTTAATACTTGTTATGTATTACTTGTTTTAAGAAATACTTGTTACCTGCTACAAAATGCTTATTAATTGTTAAAAATACTTATTACTCGTTACAAAGCCTTTGTTACTCGTTAAAAAGAACTTATTACTCGTTAAAAAAAATACTTGCTACTCGTTAAAAAATTCTTATTTCATGTAATTTTATTTCAATTATTTGTAAATGATCAAGTATTTCATAGACAAGTATTTGATTTTGGCAAAAAATAAGCCAAATCAAGTAATTGTAAATATAGTTTTTTCTTTGAGTACTTGATTCAGCTTTGTCTACAAAGAAGGAAGCTATAAATAATGCAACTATGAATCTTATGGAGAGTTCGATCGGAGAATTTGATTCTCTTCCTAAAGAGGCTTTTTACTTAGTGGGTAACATCGATGAAGTTACTGCGAAGAATACAAATTTAGAAATGGAGTAGATTGAAGAAATGACCTCAGCAAAGCAAGTACAAGTACTAAAGCAAACTACTTGAACAAACCAAATAATAAATACCTCAAAATTGTAAGTACTTGCCTTGTGCCCAGTTTTATTAGGCACAATGAGTGTTTACCCTACTCTATTGCTGTTTGGGATATACCAAAGTGCTCAGGTTCGATATCCGCATTTTAAACAAAAAGTTGCATAAAGGTAAATTAATTTTCTATCATGGTACATTTCACTTGTCTATGCTAATGACATGAAAAATTGAGGAAACTAATAGATCATAATTTATAACCTATGATTCTGAAATATTTCAGTGTATTACAATCATATAGACAAAATGCTATGTTGTTTGTACGGGACTCTTTTATCGTATTATTAAGAAAAACTTTTGTGTGGTCTGGGAAAAATAATAACTAAAATAGAAGAAGTATCCAACAAAAAAGTTGGAATCTTACCATCTTCATGTAAACATGTTAAAAAAAAGCTGTCCAAATCCACAATAGTACAACAAAATAATCAAACACCATTCACCCATTCGTTATCTTTACTTCTTAATTTTGTATCCTTCATTTGAAAATAAAAATATCATGATAACAAGGAACCAAAAAAGAAATTTATTTTAATCATTCAAAACGTACACGTACTTGCTTTCTGTCACGCCCTCTTATCTATGTCAGGCAGAGACAGTGATGATTAATCTGGCGTCATAGTTAGGATTCCAACGTCATGAATCTGACGGTGACCCATCAAAATTACATAAGGTACTTTGAACATACCAAATTAAACAAAACCAAAAATTAAACTTAGGTCATTAATTCCGTCTGATTATCTCTTTTATGTCTAAACATTAACATCAGAGTAAAGTTTGCAAAACAAGCAGTTATGTAGAAGCAGTCAATATTTATAGAGACATATTTTATCAAAGTTATGAGGAAAATTTTTAAAAATACTACTTTCCTTGTAACACTTTTCATTTTTATCTTTATTAAAAGAATATTTTCAAAAATACTACTTTTTAAGGGACAATTTTTTTCAAAATTAATTAGAATCTTAAATTTTAAATTCCTAAACCCTACCCCCACCCTACACCACCCTTTAACTCTAAACCCTAAGTTTTAGATTAATTAACCCAAGGATTATAAGTGTGTTTTTCCCTCTTTAAAAACAAGAATAAAAGTGATTAAGGTATTTTTGGAAAAATGGTACAAGGAAAATAGTATTTTTGACAATTTCTCAAGTTACGAAGCATCAAATATAGTTTCTTTTGTCTATTTCTTTTATTTCGAATGAAATTAATAATACTATTATACTGATCTAAAATAATTGGTGATGTGTACGGAAGATTTTACTCTCTCGTTTTTTAATTTATACACATAAATTAAAAAATATTTAAGTTTTTTTATTTTTTAAACAAAAATATCATTAATTGTTTATCTAACTATAATTTAAACAATAAAAATATAAAATATTATATTATTGATCATCTAATATTAATTGTTAATAAATTTTACTAAAAATTGAAAACGTCAAATAATTTTAAAACAATTTTTTTTATAAACCATCAAATATAGAAAAACGGAGAAAGTAATAAAAAGCAGAAATTATTTGTCATTTCGTGTAAAATGTCTAAATCGTATGTATTCCATTAGAGCACCATGATATAGCTTGAAACAGCTGGAATGTTATATTAACCAATTAAGTGCGAGTTTTTCTCTATAAGAATTAAGTGCGTATTTACCTACTCATATAACAAAATATCGACATATTAATTACAACCACCATTATCTAATGATCCATGCATGAACCTACCAACCAACTTGATGTTCATGGTCTTATATTTATCAATAGTGTTTATACCTTCACGCATCTCATACCCCGCAAATAAATACTATAGGATACCATTTCTCGAAAACACACACCACATACGTATATGTCCACTTCACGAACGTACTGGCATTATGAATAAGTTATCCGGTGATTGCATCCATGAGATGTGATTGAACATAATTTGTAATTGAGATCGTGAGGAAGTTAATAAGTTAATTAATATCTCAAAACTTTCTCTTACAATTTGGTAAATCTAGTTTTTGTTTTATTTGTCTATAGCTAGATGCGTGGTAGTACATTGGGTGTGATCTTGCGAACATGGTTGATTAGTTAGCTAGTTAATTACAGTTGATTAATGACATATAGTAGGGTATTTCTAATTGTACATTATTTTTTTTATAATTTACATTAAAATAGAGTAACTTTATCGTAATGTAACTTTTGTTACAATAGTTTATTCTATAATAGAACTATTCTATATAAGATAAAATAAAGCAACTTTGTCGTAACTCTTGCTCTAATAATTTATTTTATCATAGAACTATTATATAAGAAAATAAATATAAAATAATGTTATTTTTTTCATTCTAAATATTAAGTTAAGAAGTAACATTACAGTATATTCCATTCAATTATAGAATAAAACATTGTAGCAAAAATTACTTTATAATAAAATTAAAGGTAAATCTCTCAAATATACTTTTTTAAGTTTTTTACAAAATAGATCAAAAACAATAATCAAAATAAATCTTTTTATTTTTAAAAATATTATTTTCTTATTTTTAAATTTTTTTTTAGACTTATCTTCGAAATTTTACCCCATAACGCTAAACTTTAAGTCTATATTAATTAATCCAAAGGGTATAAATGTATATTTGCATCTTTATTAAGATTTATTTTGGTCTTTTATCTTAAAAATTATTTTAGTGACAATTTTTTGAGAAATACCCTAAGATAGACCTAAAAAAGTTTTTGTCACAAAAATAACCTTTAAGGAAGAAAATCACAAAAATAACTTTTATTAAAGAGTGTAAATATACATTTATACCCCTTGGGTTAACTAATCTAGACTTAGAGTTTAGAGTTATGGGGTGGTGTTTTGGGGGTGAGGTTTAAAATTGAAAAAAATAAAAAAAAATATTAATTTTTTTAAAAATAAAAAAGGTTAGTTTTGTCATTTTTGTTGTTGAGGGTTATTTTTGTGACAAAAACTTGAAAAAAAGTTATCTAAGAGATTTGCCCCAATTTTTTTTAGATCTATTTTAGAGAGTATTTTTCTAAACTCAATCTATTTTAGTAAATTAAAAATGAAAAAAATATTGTGATATTGGAGAAGTGCTTATGCATATGGTTTATGGAGGAGCGTGGATGTCACTTGTCATGGTACGCGAGTAGTCTTTTATATGTTGTAAGAAAAAACGAGACAGCAGTATCGAAAGAGAGCCAAGTCAGCAGATTAATCAATCATTTATTTACTTCATACTATATTTTATTGACAAGACATTCCTTCGAAATTGATAAACAGAACATTAAAATAAATAGAAGTCTGGCTCGTGAAAGTTGAGCAGCAGAGGCAGCATATGAAGGGTGGTGCCTATTTTTGTCAAGATTTAATTAAATTAATATTATTTGCTATAGATTATTCGTGTAAAATATAGTCTGAGCCTATAATAAGTGAGATTTAGACGATGGCTCACATCATCAGACATGTAAGTATAGTAGAGTGTTTGCGTGGACATAGTCGAGCGCAATCCACAAGAAGGATTCAGTCAAGACTTTGGATTCTAAATATTTTAAAATAGCCTCGATAAAAATATATTAAAACTATAAGCCTATAACCAAATCTTAATTTAGATCAACAGTGACATTAGTTTTCCTTTGACTAGGCAAAATCTGGTGAAAATCAATGGAAAAAAAAATCAAAAATCAAATTTAAATTTACTCGTACGGTGTAAGATTTTTTTTACACTTTCTTTTTCATTTTAAAAGAACAGTTCAGAAGATAAATCACATTGTTATATGTGTGTGTGTCAAGTCGCTCAAATACACACATAATAACAAAAACAAATTATTTATTATTTTTGTTTCACTCGCTCTTCTTCGTCTCCTTCCCTCTCTTCAATTATTTGTCTGAAACTTTCTCGAGAAAACTATATTTTCTCTCTAGAAGAACACAATCACATTCATTCTTTTGCATCGAGAGATCCCCATCTCTCCTTTCCCCTCGATGCATTGATCGGAGCATGTGACCGTACCATCTTCTCCCTCAGTTTCTATCTTTGTTCAGCCATTGTCGGTCACTCCTATTGATCTCTCTCTCTCGCTTTTACAGAGAATCCATAGAGAAAGTTTGAGGCTTTATAATCTCATATCGCAGGGAGACATAATGTTGAAGCAAATTAAACATGTGTCGGAACATGACACTGTCGCCGACAAGCTTCGCCGCAGATCATTGCATTTAGAAAATAATAAAACGGACAATCTTGGTGGATCGCCAGTTACTCCGCTTCAGACTCCACCGAGTGGACTCACCTCCGCGGAAACCACTACCAGGACCAGTAGTTTCAATTCTAGCTCATCTGAATCGGTAACGGATCGTGGTGGACATGCTTCGGTTACGACAAAACCCACTTCCTGTCGGTTAAATCACTCCGCCGCTCAGTGTAAGCCTTCCACTTCCTCCGCCGTTCAATCTGCGACAAACAATCCCGCCGGCGCTCAGTTGAGCTGTACATCCGCCGCGCAATCTTCTAAGCCCGCCGTTAAATTTTGTAAGTCGACCGTTCCCGCCGCCGCACATCGGAGGTCGAGCGGTTCCTCCGCCGGAGCTAAAGTTAGGTCCGGCAGCAGCATCCCGAATCCGAGAGCAGGTCGGAGCTCTGCAGCTTTGGACACGGCTTTGATTACAACAAAGCAACCGGGTAAAACCTCCGCTACGCCGCCGTCGCAGCCGGTCAAAATTCTCCCCGGCGGGAATCTTTTCCCGTCCGGGAAGGTTCATCTTTCAGGGATGACTCAAGGAGTTTCTAAAAGCTTGGTACTTGTACCAGGTTCCAAATCGTACGGATACGGCAGCGTTGTCCGGGGGAACAGCTGTTCTCCGACAGCGTCAGTTTCTTCCTCCGGCTCACTTGCAATCGCTCGTAGCGGTGGCTCCGAGGAAGATACGTCGTGGCAGAGAGTGATGAATAGTCCTAATCCAGAAGAAGCAAAGAGACTTGGAAACGAGATGTTTAAGAAAGGTTCTTTCAGTTTGGCTTTAAAGTTTTACGACCGAGCATTAGAGCTCTCACCGACCAATGCCACTTACCATAGCAACCGAGCAGCTGCATTGTCCAGTCTTGGTCGGATTGGTGAAGCTGTGACTGAGTGTGAACAAGCTATTCAGTTAGATCCCAATCTTGCAAGGGCTCATCATCGTTTAGCCACATTGCTTATTAGGTAAACTAGATTGCTTATAGATTCTTGTCTTCTTGATATAGAAAGGTTATCTAATCTTGTCCAAAAAAAAGGTTATCTAATCATTTGAGTGTCCTGTTTGGTTGCAGACTAGGTCAAGTTGATATTGCCGGGAAGCACTTGTTCTCTGTGGAGGAACCATCAGATCCTGTTGTGGTGAAGACGCTTCAACAAGTTGATAGACATTTGAACAAATGTGCAGATGCAAGAAGACGTGGTCTATGGAATGTTGTTCTGACACAAGTATGTGCAGCTATGGAGTCTGGAGCTGATCTGTCTCCTCAGGTAAAAGAACAAAGATTCTTGTATTAACTTTGTGTTACTTTATCAAGAATCAGAATCAGAACTATTTCAAATCTGCAGCTAGCTATGTGTAAAGTTGAAGCACTACTGAAACTCCTACGGCTTGATGAAGCTCAAACAACACTAGCATCTGCCCCCAACATGGAGCTATTGCTAACATCTTTCTTACAGATTCGGTTTTTCGATATGATCTCCCAAGCTTACATATATTTTGTCAAATCTCAGACTGAGTTGGCTCTAGGAAGGTAACATGTTAACTGAATCTTTGTTTGTTGTTATGTTTATGTGTAAAAAGAGTATAAAAACCAGATGCCAAAACTCTTGCAGGTTTGAAAACGCAGTTACATTTGTAGAGAAAGCTTCAGAGATCGATCCACGAAACAGTGAGATTGAAACATTGTTTAGAAACGTTAGATTGATCGTTAGGGCGCGTGACCGCGGTAACGAACTTTATGAATCAGAAAGATACACTGAAGCAATCGCAGCTTATACAGAAGGCCTCAAGTTTGATCCATACAATGCTACTCTACTTTGCCATAGAGCAGAGTGTTTCTTTAATGTTGGGTATTGGGAGAGCTCAATAGAAGACTGTAACCATGCACTGCTCATTCTACCTTGCTACACAAAGATTCGTCGTCAAAGGGCTGCATCATACAGCAAGGTAACATCTCTATACATGGTATGACTTAGTTTTGAGGCGTTTACTTGTTCTAAAAGCTTCCTTCCTGTGAAACTTAGCTGGAGAGATGGGATGAAGCAGTGAGTGATTATGAAACATTAAGAAAGGAACTATCTTATGACAGAGAAATAGCTGAATCTTTGTTTCACGCTCAAGTTGCATTGAGGAGATCTCGGGGAGGAGTAGTTCTAAACATGGAGTTTGGATGTGAAGTTGAGGAGATTTCAAGCCTTGAAGAGTTCAAAGCTGCACTGACTCGTCCCGGTAAGTGTTACCTCAAACTTGTCTGGTCTTTACAGCCAGAGAACTCTCATTACTAACTTGTTGTATGTTTTCAAATGGTGGTAGGAGTTTCTGTTGTACTCTTTATGAAAGTCTCTGACCGACAATGCAAAGAGATGTCTGTTTTCATGGATGCATTATGTATTCGTTACCCATCTCTACATTTCCTCAAGGTAAATAACAAAAACTTTGAACATATGTATGTGAATAAGCAAAACTTATTTGTGATGTTTCAATAGGTGGAGATAGAGGAATGTCCTGCAGTAAGTGAGGCAGAGAAAGTGAGAGTTGTGCCAACATTCAAGATTTACAAACTTGGGACTCGGATGAAGGAGATTGTGTGCCCAAGCAAGGAAGCACTTGAGAGTTCAGTGAGGCACTATAGCCTTTAGCAAAGACTCTCAAACACGTTACTATGTTCATAAAAGAAAAAAATGAGGCAATCTTGTCAATAATCTCTCAAGAGTCTAGAGAATTAGGTTTAGAGAAATACTTTTTATTTGATTCATTCATTGCTCGGTTTAGGGCCATTTGAACATAGAGAATTTTTTTTGTTACTTAAGGTGATGAAACCATAGAAAATAAATACAGAGATACATTTATTCATGCTGTCAAGATTCAAAATGTATAATATCTAGATATTTAGATACTATAAATGTAGAGTTTGGATGCTATATGCAAATTTCAAAAAGTAAATGAATTTAATATAAAAAATAAATAAACAATTTAAATTAGTTATTATAATTATTATATAACATTTTAATAAAAAATCACGTTTGTCGTTGAAACCAGAAAATCTCATTTTTTCGTCAAAAAGTATTTTTTTCCCCCAAAATCATAAAATTTCGTTTTTCACTAAAACCATAAAATCATATTTTCTCGCCAAAGCGTTAAAAACGTTTTTTCATCTAACCGTAAAATTACATTTCCGTTAAAAACTTAATATCACTTTTCCCGTCAAAATCATAAATAATATTTTTCCTCAAAATTGTAAAATCAAGCTTTTATGTCAAAACGTAAATATACTTTGGAGGTGTTAGTGGGAGTTAGATTTATAATGACTTTTAAATTTCTTAGAGTCTAGTGTTATTGGTATATAGATTCTCAAATTCTCACTCAAATCTAGTGTTATTGGTATAATGGTTTTATAATTCTATATAAAATAATTTGTTATTCAAAAAGTTTAGATTTTAATGATTCTTTAAATCCACTAGAGTTAGTATTATTGGGAGTTGTATTCATAATTTTTTAACTCATGAAACAAGATTTAAAGAATACTACATATATGCCTAAGATTCTTAAAATCATTATAAAAACTTATTTTTATAGATTTTCAAAATATACAAAACTCTCTACAACTATTTCCAAATTTAACAAATCTATCAACTTTTATAATCAACAAACTCTATATAAATCTAATTCCCACTAACACCCCCTTTCTTCCATCAAAATTAGAAAATTGTGTTTCGCAATAAAAATTGGATAATCGTATTTATCCGCCAAAGTCGAAAAATCATAATTTTTTGTCAAAATCGAAAAATCACATTACCCACCAAAATTTTAAAATTGTGTGTTTTCCGTCAAAACTAAAAAATCGTGTTACCCGTCAAAGTCTTCATGACAAAATAAAAAATTGTATATTTTCGCCAAAACTTTAAAATTGTATTTTTTTGACAAAACCAAAAATTGTGGGTTTCTGCCAAAATTACAAAATTAAGTTTCCTGTATAATGCACAAAATTGTGATCTTCAGTAAAAATGCAAATTAGTTTTAAATATATTTATTTAACTATTGTAATTAGTTCATTATTAAAAATAAAAATCATACTTTTTAATTTTTAACGATATCCAAATACTATTATAAAATAAAAAATAAACAATTGAGTATTTAGATGTTGCATCCAAATGTAAATATTACTATAAAGATGAACATATCTCGATGTAATATTTAGATATTGTATTCAGGTACTATTTCTAGATGTTGATGCAAATAGAAAAACAAACATGATATTTGTTTATGGTTTTCCTCTAATGGGCAACACCTGTTAAGGACGCGTGATTAACACTCGGGTCCTGACTTGTACCCTACCAAAATTATAAATTTGAGATTTTCTATCAAAACCATAAAATTATATTTTCTCATCACACACACAAAAAAAAAGTTTTCCACTTAACTGTAAATCACGTTTGGCCGACCTCTGCTTTTTGGTAAATAGTCGCCCGAGCCTGGTCATTGCGACCCCTTTGATCAAAAATACAAAATCATTTTTCTTGCTAAAATGTTAAAATTTGCTTTTCATCAAAATCATAAAATAACATTTTTTTCAAAACTGTAAAATTAAGTTTTCATTTCAAAACGTAAAAATATTTTTTCCCATCAAAACCAGAAAATTGTGCTCCCAACAAAAACTGAAAATCATGTATTTTTGCCAAAGCCGAAAATCACAATCTTCTGTTAAAACCGAAAGTACTTATTTTTTCCGCCAAAATTCTAAAAAATTATTCTCCGCTAAAACTGAAAAATTGTGTTCTCCGTCAAAACCAGAAATTATGTTTTTTCACCAAAAAGTATTTTTCCGCTGAAACCTTAAAATCATATTCTTTTACGAAAACTGCAAATTGTGTATTTTTTGTCAAAATTGTAAAATTAAGTTTCCCTTATTAACCCGAAAAATTGTGATTTTTCAGTAAAAGGTGCAAATTAGTTTGAAATATATTTTAAAAAATATTATAATTAGTTCATTGTTAAAAATTAAAACATACAAATCATTTTAACTACTAATATTCAAATGTTATTGTAAAATAAAAAAACAAACAATTTAGCATTAGATGTTGCATTTGAATGTAAATAATAATTATAAAAACGAACAACATCTGGATTAATATCTAAATATTGTATTAGATGCTACTTAAGCATCAAAAACAAAAACTAACATAGCCTCTTTGTTTATGGTTTTCCTCTAATGGGCTACACCAGTTAAGGACGCGTGATATAACACTCAGGTCCTGACTTGCATCTTTAGCAGAGTAGTGTTGAAACTGTATGCCATAGATGTAGACGGAAGTACGTGCCGTGTGTTTTGAACAGAACAAACTGTGTCATTTCCTCGTCGCACCTCCCTTCTTTAACAACCCGGTTCAATTAATCACCCCTGCCGGTTTCAGGGACCACATTTCAGACTTTTGACGACGTGCATGCAACCCACACGTATCGTCCAAACACATCGACAACTGTTGATGATTATTGCAAAACAGGGGGAGAAACAGTAAGCTATAGCTTTTCTGTCCATTTATATGGTAAAGTAATAACAAGTTTCAATTTTTATAGGATATATTGGATGATTGCTAAACTTTTGTAAAGTTATGCATAGTGATTGTGGGATCAGTGTCGGTAATAATTGAATATCTAGTCTTGAAGTATTTGTGATTGGATCTGTTTATCTAATAATCGAATTATATGATTCAATTTTATTTGTACTTATCCAGATATTTGGTATTTCGAACATCCATAAAATATTATTTTTAACCGGACATCCGATTTGATTCGTACAAATAAAAGTAAAAACTAAAAAAAAACTGATAACTAGTAAAATAAATTAAATAAAGGAAAATACTGTAAAACTTACATAAAACACAATTTATATATGACTATTTAAATATATTTATATATGCATATAACAAATTAGATCAAATATTTGTCCTAAAAAATATTAGTATTTATAATTTGCTTTGATTTTTACTTATATCAAATTAGTATTTTTTGGTTCGTAGAATTACAAATACTCTTATTTTTCGGTTTGAATCGAAACGCATAACAAATAAAAAAAAATTATAGACATTTTATCACATTCTTTGTTGATTTATTAGAGACAATTAACATTATTTATCGGAAAAATTCGGAAAGGGTATTTCTCTGTTTTGAGTTTTAAGAAACAAATGAGTAGAAGTGGGATGGTGGTGAGTAGTTGATAAATAAGTAACTATTAGGCTGTAACTGGATTTACAATTTTTAGAATCGAATGTTGTGGAATGGTTAATTCCATCAATTCTAATTTTTTTTTTACCATTTAACATAAATGAAATGGAATGAGCATTCCATCTATTCCACATAAAACCAAATAAAATACAAAAGAAAACATTTAATAACAATTTTGTTAAGGAATAAATGGAATGGATTCATTCCATTTCTCTATTACATTCCATTTATCTTGTTCCATTCCTATCGATTCCATTAGTTCCTTTTAAAATGTACCAATAATAGCCTTCGTGTTACCTTTCAACTGCCTACGGTTGATGCACCGTTGATATCTTTCATTCGGCTCGTGGGTCTTATTATATATGATGAATGGTGTGTTATATTTGAGGTTTGGAAGACTTATTTATTGACTGTTGGGGATAACTAATTTAGGCAATAATTACTCTTGCTTCTGAACAGAATACCGATTTTCGATTTCTATCCAAACGAATTTCAATTCAGAGCTGAGTTATTTCTGCTTTCGGGTAAAACAAATTTTTTACTAAATAGATATTTTTTTATATTTCAGAATATAAAAAGATTTAACCTAATTTTGATTAATGATTACCTATAAAAAAGACCCCAAGTCATGTAACTAAGGATCGACTACTCAAGACTTCAACTATAAATTTAGATGGCGAGAACAAGGGTTATGTATCTAATGCGCTATTATCCCGGTTCTAAAGATGAATAAAACAATTCTTATTCAAGTTTGTTACCTGCTCACTTCTTGTTTCTGTAACATCACAAAAAACTACAAAAATTACCTTAACATTTACCAGCAATTACCACATGATTTGTTTCTATGTTTTGACTTCACTTGTATGATATCATGAATCACTATTTAATATATTATCCATCTTTTCATTTTTCTAGTTCTATCATGTTAACTGTAAATCTTTTTTCTAAATGTATAACCAAAAAAATAAGTACACTTTAGTCACATAAATACATAAGTAGTTGAAATCAATTTTTAAAACTTTTTCATATTCCATGAACTAACGTTGCAATTATATCATTAACTTACTTTAAATGTTGCGATTTCATTTAGCTTTAGAACATAGGAATCAATTATATTACAGCCCTATTCTTTCAAATGTTCAGCATTTTCAAATAATAATTTTATTAGGGGGGAAGTTCTGTATATACCACACTTTTGATGGTTAATAACAAGCATTATACGGTTTTAACTTGGGATGGTAACTGTGCCAATGCTTTAATCCTTTCCATTTTCTTTCAAAATATTAATTTTAATATTATTTTCAAAAAATAAGTTTAAACTGATAGAAAAATATTATATGAAAAATTATAAAATCAGGGATATATGCTACCGGCCTTTTTGACCAAAAAAAAAATGCTACCGGCCTTCTACTATGTGTAATCATGGGCTAACGATGCCGCAAGTCCAATATAGCCCGTAAAAACATAAGAAGTAAAGAGGGCTTATTATGAAATTGCTTGAAGGGATGTTCATTTGAGTTATGCTATAACCGTCTTGATGAGGACAGAAGTTGTGATCTCTTTTTAACTTATTTGTGATGTTTCCTTCTTCACCATCGTTTCAAAGCAAGAGCAAGGTCTTTGGCTCTGGTCATATATCAAATCAAACCAACAAGGGCTGTGTGGTCAGATGGTCGAGCCGCGGCGACAGCTTCTGTGTTTTCTTCTTGCAAACTGTTTCAACTTTATCATATAGAATGGTATAGTTGAAGCTACTAATGTTCCGGAAGTAACACTGGTCACTTCCAACATAGTTATACACTTGTTGTGTACCCCCATAACCACTAACCACTAAGTTGTTCTTCACCACCATAACCCCTTGCGCTTCTTGCTTGTTCTCCACCTTGCTCTTAAACGTTTTCATCAACCCATCGTCACTCCATGATCTCTCCTCATTGAATCCCATCGTGACATTCGCAACCTCGTGAGACGTGTGATTCTGTTGCTTCAAAGAGTCGGAGTAGAGGTAAAAAGGAAAGCTCTTGATGGATTTCGCAGAGTAGATTTCTCTGGACTCTCTCTTGGCGTGGACACGGTCATCAGCTTGGATCAACTGATCTATGATCAGCAAGTTCCCATCTTTACCTAAACCATTGTGTTTCCATATGTGAACTCCTGACAAGCACTGGTTATAATGTCACCATGAGAGGACTTCACCAAACCGGTCGAGTGTACCGATCTTTTCGCCTTGGTTGTGAAGTTTCCATTCAAGCCCTTGAAGTCAGAGACAGAGCTAACCTCCAGAGAGGTTCTACTAATCTCCAACACCTTCCCTTCAACTATCTCCTTCTCCTGATCCAACCAAAGATGCAAATTCGCATCAACATACCAAACATTTAACGCATTAGTCACACTAAATTCCAGCTTATGAGCCTCTCCATCTAACAAACTCCCCAAGAAAGGCGTCATCTCGATATCATGACTCGGCAAATCAAAAGAGCCAATAGCTGTGATGGGTCTCCATAGTAAAGGATTGATCCCTCCGGTGAAAACAACAGGGAAAGGCCAAACCGCACCGGCAACTTTACCATCAATACTAACCACAACTTCTCTAAAAGGTCTATTACCAGGAGCACTGAGATTGTTTGCGGAAAGATAGTCATCAGGAAGATTACCATACCAAGACTCATCTTTCTCATGGAAAAAAACATAAACCTCAAGAACAGCTCTATACACACTCCTAGGGATCACTACTTCCTTGTAACTAGAATCATTCAAACTCAATATCTCAAACCATAGTCCATCGTTTAAACGCCAGTGTACCTTGTCACATCTCTCTACACCGACCAAATGATACCGTTTGGTCTAGGCTCAGCGGTGCAGCTCCGGAGAAGCTCGACGCCGTCGAGCCAAACGCTGAAGATACGATCGAACTGTTTTCCTCGGCAAGTGGATTTGAACTCGAGGACGATCTTGGAGAACTCTCGAGACGGGCAGTGAGAGGGGAGTGTGTAGTTGGCGAGAACCGGCGGTTTACCGTAGGTGTAGCCAAACTCATGGTGGAGGATATGGTGCGAGCACTGTGTCGGAGAAGCGGGGACAGGGAGGCTTCTTGACCTCGAAGTAGCGAGTAGGTGGTGGTGTGACGTTTTGGGATGGAGAGGAGAAGAAGAGGGGAGAGAAATGGGGTGGTTTGAAACGAGATATTGTCGCTTCGGTGACGGTAGAAATAGAATGGAGGGCGAAGAAGAAGAAGAAGAAGATGAGTGGAGGAAGAGAGGGCATGATCGTATGACTGACCAACCTTTTGGTCTCTGTGTCTGGTAATGATATAATGGAAACAAAAGATCTTCAAGTTTTAGTTTTTTATTTCTTTTGTCAAAGATTTTCATGTTAAGTATGTTTTCAAGATAATGATTTGTTTTGTTGGGAAGAGGACTAATCACTGACTAAGAGCATGTTCATGCATTAGAACCCTAAAGGGATTCTTAATTTTTTTTTTTTTGGTTTTCTGGTTTTTTTTTAAAAAAAAAAATTAAAACAGATCAATCGTGGGTCGTCACGTGTTAGTGGGACCCACAAAACAGTGTAAGAATCGGTTCTTAAAAAAAATTTTTAGAGATGGTTCTTAGGAAAAGTGGTGGGACCACCACTATTTTTGGCTAAGAAACCCCCTAAGAACCCACCAATGGAGGTGCTCTAACATAGTCTACAAGTACTATTAAAGGACATCATCAACAAATAACTATAATGTAAAATTTATTGATTTAATATGTCATAATCAAATATGATTAGATTTATAGGTAATAGTATTTTTATTTCGAAAATATATAAAATTAAATATTTTTAATTTGTATGTAAAAACTTTAAAACAATAATTAAAATGAAACGAATGAAGTAATATTTTTTAGTTTGTATTATTATTTTAATCAATAAAATGTAGAGACCTGAAGAAAAAAAATTGTTACAAAATAACCTTTACAAAAAGTTAAAATAAACTTTATTAAAATGTGTAAATATACATTTATACTTTCAAATTAACTAATCTAAACTAAAAATTTAGAACTATGGATTTGAGTTTTGAAGATGGAATTTAAAATTAAAAAAATGAAAATAAATATTAAAATTTTGAAAAAAAAATAAAATATTTTAGTTATATTTTGTAAGAACTTTTTTGGTGGTAAAAAATTAAAAAGTTATTCTGAGAGATTTACCCGTATTTAATAGTTTTTTCTTCCGTCATGTATTGGGCTCAGTAATGGGCCCTAAGACCATCCACAACGCGGGCCTGTTGCAGATCCTTAGCGGGTTGACCTAGGCGTTTTCGTTTTTTATATTGGTTTGATGTTGGGCCGAGCTAAGAAAGAGTCCTTAGACGAGCCCTCGAAGGACTTGATCCTTAGAGTGTTGGCGCACGCTGATTGGTCGAGGGCTTTACTCTATCTCGCGTCTGCGAAAAAAAAAACCATTTTCTCTCTCGTTCCAGAAAAAAAAGAGCTCTCGCGAAACCTTTGGCGACTCGGCGATCGTCGGAGTGCGAAGGTAAATCGGAGATTTCTTCCCGTTTTTCTTTCAATTTTATTTGTTGCATGTCTATTTCCTTAGTTTATAGGGTTGTATCGGGGGTTTTTGGTGGATCTAGGGTTTCGAATCGATTTGGGGATTTTTTCAAATTAGGGTTTTCTTCTGGGTTTGCTATTTTATTCATCTTGATGCACTTCTAAGGTGTTTTCGTTGTGTTAAGCATCGTGATTGAGTTTTAAATCGATTTTGTGTTTGGGTTTAGGGCTCACAATCGATTTTGGGTTCGGGTTTAGGGTTCACAATCGAATCAGGGTTGTGGGAATGGGTTGTATGTCGATAAATGGTTCGTGTTTGAGTTATAAAAAGTTATACGCTTCATGTTTGAGTTGTAATTCAAAATAGGGTTGGGGTCTAGGGTTCAAAATAGATTAAGTGTTGGGGATTTAGTTAGAAATCGAGATAGGGTTTGTCTGTGAGTTGTATAGGAATGCTAATCACACTTTGCGTGTTTTGTATTTTTGAATCTAATCAAACTTTCTCTTTGCAGGTGTTCAAATGGAGGACGAATTGCGTGATGCCAAAGCACACAAAGAGTACTACAGGAAGCTGGATTTCGTAGCTAATGCGCTACAAGGCATTCCAAAATTGTGTCCCTGTGGATCAATCACGAAGGAAGTGGTTGACGACGAGGACAACTACGACTACCTACCTGGGAAACGCTATTTCATATGCAAGGACTACGAGGTATGTAAATCTCTGTCTACAACGGGGTTATTTTTTTTATAATTGAATTTGACTATGGTTTCTTATATTTTTGCAGAATGACAGGCTTCACTTTAGGCAGCCCTGGGTTATGGGTATCCAAGAAGAGGTTGAGAGGCTGGACAAGAAGGTGTACGAGCATGAGAAGCTTCTGAGAGAGTTCCAGGGACTTAAGGTATGTTTAATAATAGTTTGTAATATAGAATATGTGCTTGTTTGCAATAATGTGATTGGTTTTGTGCTATATGATCAGGATCAAGTTAGGATGTTGCAGAGGCGACTTACTGAGCTTGAGAGAGGTTAGTTCCTTTGCATTCTCGAGTATCTTTTTATGTTTAACCGTATAGTAGTTAATGAAATCATAAGGTTTAGGGTTTAGGCTTTGTAGTTGAAACCAATAAAATCTATTAACCTTTCTGCTGTGAACTGATGTGTGATTAATGCTAAGTAAATTCTATTAAACCACCTTCAAATTGTAGTTGGCGAACATTAAAAGGCCTTCTATTAAACTTTAAGTAGTGATAGGACATATTCCTACTAGAATTGAATAGATTGGCTTTCAAATTCCCTTATTTAGTATTCCCATTCGTTCCAAACCCTGAAACCAACAACCTTTTCCTAAATGGCCAACCCTAGCAGCTTTGTTAATCTTTTAACTAGTCAAGGGGTTGTTGACCTCGACTCATCGGAACCTGTTTGCTTTAGCAGCCAAGGTTCTGATGAGCCAACTGTGAGAGAGAGAAGGAAATGGTCACCGAGAGAGGATGTAATCCTAATAGGTGCTTGGCTCAATACGAGCAAGGACCCCATTGTGAGCAATGAACAGAAAGCAGGGGCTTTCTGGAAGAGGATTGTAGAGTACTACAACTCCAGTCCTCTTCTGGTTGGTACAATCCCTAGAGAGCTTGGCCAATGCAAACAAAGATGGGCTAGGATAAATGATGTTGTCTGTAAGTTTGCTGGATGCTTTGCGATGGCATTGAGGGACCAGAAAAGTGGCCAAAATGACGACGATGTCATGGGGGCAGCTTACAATATTTTCTACAATGACCAAGGCTACAAGTTCACTTTAGAACACGCCTGGAGGGAGCTTAGGCACGATGCCAAGTGGTGTTCGAGTTGTCTAGAGAAGGACAGTGTTAAGGAGAAGAGGAAAAGTGTTGACACCAATGCGCAAGGGTCTGTGACTGAGCCAGAGGAGAGACCCATTGGAATCAAGGCTGCAAAGGCATCTGGGAAGAGGAAGAAATGTGGAAAGGAAGAAGAGTTGTCTAAGCTTGCATTAATGTTAGAGACAAAAAAACAAATTTCTAAAGAGAGTTGCTTGCAAGTTTGCTTGCAAAGCAAGAACCACTCTCTGAGATGGAGATGACTTTGAAACTTAAGCTAATGTCTGATATGCTGTGAGTTTTCTTTAACTGATGTTTTGTGAACTTTGGTATTGCCTAACTGTTTGCATGTTTTAGACTTAAGCTAATTGATGCTGTGTTGTTTGTTTGTTAGCTTACGATTCTCTTTTGCCTTGTTGAAGGTGAAGTACCAGCTCACGGGAGTCTGAAGTCACGGGTGGTAAAGTGAAGACTGAAGTCACGGGTGCCCTGTTGCTGTGTTGTTTTTTATGGTTTTTATTTTGTAACAAATAGCAAGTCACGGGTTGTATTTTGGTGCTTTATAAATATGTATGTGACCGGATTGTAATCTCTACTCCTCATCTTCTTCTTCAAAACTTTCTTCAAAACTTGTTCTGTCTGTAAGCTATCAACTACTCTTTCTATAATATTAAGTTGTTGTGTGCTATTATTTGTGTTCTTCTTCAGTACTTTCAATTTTACTTGTTTTATAAAACTTTGAAATCTTGATATTGTGAAACTCGTGAACAAGTAATTCTTAAAAACTTTCTTCAGAACTTTCTATTAATTGTGTTCTATTATTTGTGTTTATTCTGCATTACAAGTATTGTTTTAACTAATTGATTCTTTTATCAGATTGAAGGAATATGGGAGATGAGTTTGATCGAAGGTTCGATGCAGCTTTTGATGAATGTTTCGAAGATACATACAACAACATTGTGGAGAATCAACCAAGAAAACAAAAAAAACGTGTCCATATCGAACGAAACCGTGAAGATGGCCACATCCGTCTTTGGAATGATTACTTTGATGAAAATGCAACATTTCCTCCGAATTTATTCAGACGCCGTTTCCGCATGAACAAGGACGTTTTCATGCGGATTGTCGAGAGCCTCTCCGCAAATTTCCCATTCTTTCAACAAAGACCCGATGCAATCGGAAGAATGGGTCTATCTGCCCTACAAAAGTGTAAGGCAACTATCCGTATGCTTGCTTATGGCTGCGCGGCCGACGCCGTCGACGAATACCTCCGCCTTGGTGAAAGTACAACACTTTCGTGTTTATCCAATTTCACAGAAGGCATAATACAACTATTCGGAGATGAGTATCTTCGTAGACCAACTCCTGAGGATCTTCAGCGACTACTCGATATTGGAGAGATACGCGGCTTTCCGGGGATGATAGGCAGCATCGACTGTATGCACTGGGATTGGAAAAATTGTCCAACCTCTTGGAAAGGACAGTACACCCGTGGATCAGGAAAGCCCACAATTGTCTTGGAGGCTGTCGCTTCACAAGATCTTTGGATTTGGCACGCATTTTTCGGTTCTCCCGGGACCTTAAACGATATTAATGTCCTCGATCGATCACCTGTTTTTGATGACATTTTGCACGGTCGAGCTCCGGCGGTGAACTACATTGTCAACGGACACCACTATGATTTGCCGTACTACCTAACAGACGGTATATATCCAAAATGGTCAACATTTATCCAGTCTATCTCACTCCCTCAAGGTCCTAAAGCAGAGTTATTTGCTAAATATCAAGAAGCAACCCGAAAAGATGTGGAACGTGCTTTTGGAGTCTTGCAAGCTCGATTTGCTATTGTCAAAAACCCGGCTGTTTTGTGGAACAAAACACAAATAGGGATGGTCATGCGAACATGTATCATACTCCACAATATGATAGTGGAAAATGAACGAGACGAATACACTCAGTTTGATACTTCTGACTTTGAAGAAGGAGACTCAACCCGGAGTTCGCAGGTCGATATGTCCTATACTACGAACATGCCTTCCCATTTTGGTAATATGCTTGGCATACGAAATCATGTTCGTGATAGGCGTGCACATGAACAATTGAAAAATGATTTGGTTGAAAATATTTGGAACAAGTTTGGTAATGATGATGATGTATAATTATTGTATGTTTAAATTTAATCTTCCAATAAATAAAATTTTAAGTTTTAATTGTTTTAAAATTATAATATTTTTATATTACTAAGGATTCAATATTGGGTAACACCATTGAACACACTTTTAAGAGAAGAATCTTTAACTATTCATTAAAACACAAAAGAAAAAAAAAATTACTTTTTAATTCCCTAAGGACTCCAATGGTGGTAACAAGAGTAGCGAATATTCAGACCAAAAGTAAAAACTGGAAGTGAAGTAACAGTAGTAATAGTTCGAAAAAGTAACCAAAGTGGTTTGTCTTGTCTGGGAATATGTGATCGCCTCCTCAAGGGTTCGATACCAACACTATCGTACTTGGAAATAGGGAGATGGGTGAATCTCAGATTCTACACGTTGAGAGCTTTTCTTGGCGTTTAAAGACTTTTGTTTACTCTATCCATTGTCTTCTTTATTCTACTTCACAGCTTCCCACTTCAAGATCAAGCTGCTCCTGCTAGTAATTTACTTTACATTTCTCTTCTTGAATTTTATAGTATTTCTGTCCATCAGTGATCTATGGTTCTTTGATCTGCTCACTCACTTTTTGTTTTTGGATGTTTCGTTTCTCTGTCTTCTTCTTGTGCAGATACTAGTAATGTTTTTCAGTTTGAGAACGGTTACTGTTGAAACATAAACTTGATTTGGGTTAATCATTGGGCTAATAATCTAATAATCATGTTAGCCCAAATTTTGACCCAAGTTCTAGAATTTATCTAGAAAAATCTTCCACCTCCTTAAGATAAAAATCTAGATATTTTCATAGAATTATCTAGATAATTAGAATAAAAATATCAAGATATTTTAGTAGAATTATCTAGATTTAAAATTAAAATATGTAAGATATTTTGTACTTTGGAGGCTATAAATACATTCACTCCCTTCACATTTTGTATAATCCAAGTTTTCAAGAATCATCCAAGAAATAAAAAAAGTTTTCTCTTCATAAAATCTCTTCTCTTCAAACACTTAAACACTTTCTCCATTTCTAATAAGTTTCTCATTCCAACAAAGTGGTATCAGAGCTACAAGATCATTTTGAAGATGGCAAGTAGTGGTGTTCCCTTCCAAGTTCCAATGCTCACAAAGAGCAACTATGACAATTGGAGTTTAAGGATGATTGCTATCTTAGGAGCACATGATGTATGGGAGATAGTTGAGAAAGGCTTCATTGAACCAGAGAATGATGGTGGTTTATCTCAAGCTCAAAGAGATGGCTTGAGAGATTCAAGAAAGAGAGACAAGAAGGCTCTCTGTCTAATCTATCAAGGTTTAGATGAAGATACATTTGAGAAGGTTGCTGGAGTAAAGACGTCTAAAGAAGCATGGGAGAAGCTTCAGACCTCATACAAGGGAGCAGAACAAGTTAAGAAGGTACGTCTACAAACTTTACGAGGAGAATTTGAGTCATTACAAATGAAGGAAGGTGAACTCATCTCAGATTACTTCTCAAGAGTCTTGACGGTTATTAATAACCTAAAAAGAAATGGTGAGAAGTTAGATGAGGTGAGAATAATGGAGAAAGTTCTTAGATCGCTGGATTCAAAGTTTGAGCATATTGTTACCGTAATTGAAGAGACAAAAGACTTGGAGACAATGACGATGGAGCAACTTCTTGGATCACTACAAGCTTATGAAGAAAAGAGGAAGAAGAAAGAGGATATTGTTGAGCAAGTTCTCAAGATGAGAATTGATCACAAAGAAGAAAGTAGTCGAAATCATCCAAGACGTGGTGGCGGTCATTTCAGAGGACGAGGTCGTGGTGTAAATGGACGAGGTTGGAGACCATATGAAGACAACTTTAACCAAAGAGGAGAGAGCTCATCAAGAGGTCGTGGAAGAGGAAATGCAAAATCAAGGTACGATAAATCAAACGTCAAATGCTATAGTTGCGGAAAGTTTGGACATTATGCTTCTGAATGCAAAACTCCAAACAACAATAGAGTTGAAGAGAAGTCCAACTATGTTGAAGAAAGGAGTAATGAAGAAGATATGCTATTGATGGCTTACAAGAAGGATGAGCCAAATGAAGTTAGCAGATGGTACCTTGATAGTGGTGCTAGCAATCACATGTGTGGGAACAAAAACATGTTTGTGGAGCTTGATGAATCGGTGAAAACCAATGTGGCTTTGGGAGATGAATCGAAGATGGAGGTGAAAGGTAAAGGTAATATTCTCATCCACTTAAAGAATGGAGATCATCAATTCATTTCCAGTGTTTATTACATCCCAAGCATGAAGACCAACATCTTGAGCCTAGGACAACTCTTGGAGAAAGGTTATGATATTCGACTAAAGGATAATAACCTTACTTTAAGAGATAATGCAAATAATCTCATCACAAAAGTACCAATGTCAAGAAATAGAATGTTTATCCTAAACATTCAAAATGACATTGCACGATGTCTCAAGATGTGCTACAAGGAGGAGTCATGGCTTTGGCATCTTCGGTTTGGGCATCTCAACTTTGGAGGGTTAGAGCTACTTTCTAAGAAAGAAATGGTGAGAGGATTACCTTGTATCAACCATCCAAATCAAGTGTGTGAAGGGTGCCTACTTGGAAAGCAATTCAAAATGAGTTTTCCAAAGGAGTCGGAGACAAGAGCAAGAAAACCATTAGAGCTCATACATACAGATGTATGTGGCCCAATCAAACCAAGCTCATTTGGTAAGAGTAACTACTTCCTTCTCTTTATTGATGATTTTTCAAGAAAGACATGGGTTTATTTTTTGAAAGAAAAATCAGAAGTGTTTGAAAATTTCAAAAGGTTTAAAACCCATGTTGAGAAGGAAAGTGGTCTTGTGATTAAGACCATGAGATCCGATCGGGGAGGAGAATTTATGTCCAAGGAATTTCTGAAGTATTGTGAAGATAATGGTATCCGAAGACAATTGACGGTGCCAAGAACCCCTCAACAAAATGGAGTAGCGGAAAGAAAGAATAGGACTATTCTTGAGATGGCAAGAAGCATGCTCAAGAGTAAGAATCTACCAAAGGAGTTATGGGCAGAAGCAGTCGCGTGTGCGGTGTACATATCAAACCGATCTCCAACGAAGAGCGTTTCTGGAAAGACACCACAAGAAGCTTGGAGTGGAAGGAAGCCCGGTGTCTCACACCTAAGAGTCTTTGGAAGCCTTGCTCACGCTCATGTTCCAGACGAGAAGCGGAGCAAACTAGATGACAAAAGTGAGAAGTACATTTTCATTGGGTATGATGCTAACTCCAAAGGCTACAAACTCTACAATCCTGAAACAAAGAAGACAATTATAAGTCGGAATGTCATCTTTGATGAAGAAGGAGAATGGGATTGGAGATCAAATAATGAAGACTACAACTTCTTTCCATCTTTTGAAGAAGAGAACTTGGAGCAAACAAGAGAAGACCAAGCTACACCACCAACTTCACCAACACCAAGTTCTCAAGGAGATGAAAGCTCAAGTGAAAGGACTCCACGTTTTAGAAGTCTACAAGACATTTATGAGGTAACCGAAAATCAAGACAATCTCACTTTATTTTACCTTTTTGCGGATTGCGAGCCTATGAACTTTGAAGAAGCTCAAGAAAAGAAGTCATGGAAAAGTGTAATGGATGAAGAAATCAAGTCGATCCAAAAGAATGATACATGGGAATTGGCTTCACTTCCTAATGGGCATAAGGCAATAGGTGTGAAGTGGGTGTACAAGGCAAAGAAGAATTCTAAAGGAGAAGTTGAAAGATACAAGGCGAGATTGGTGGCAAAAGGTTATAGTCAAAGAGTCGGAATCGACTATGATGAGGTATTTGCTCCAGTTGCTCGTTTAGAAACAGTTAGACTAATCATTTCATTGGCAGCCCAAATGAGATGGAAGATACATCAAATGGATGTCAAATCTGCCTTCTTAAATGGAGACCTTGAGGAAGAAGTCTACATTGAGCAACCACAAGGCTACATAGTCAAAGGTGAAGAAGACAAAGTCTTAAGGCTGAAGAAGGCACTTTATGGATTAAAGCAAGCACCAAGAGCATGGAACACTCGGATTGATAAGTACTTCAAGGAGAAAGACTTCATCAAGTGTCCATATGAGCATGCACTTTATATCAAAACCCAAAACAATGATATATTGATTGCATGCTTGTATGTGGATGACTTAATATTCACTGGCAACAATCCGATTATGTTTGAAGATTTCAAGATGGAGATGACAAAGGAGTTCGAGATGACTGATATTGGATTGATGTCATACTACCTTGGCATTGAAGTAAAGCAAGAAGAAAATGGAATCTTCATCACTCAAGAAGGATATGCTAAAGAAGTGCTTAAGAAGTTCAAGATGGAAGACTCAAATCCAGTTTGCACACCAATGGAATGTGGAGTCAAGTTGTCAAAAGAAGAAGAAGGAGAGAGTGTTGATCCAACACTTTTTAAGAGCTTAGTTGGAAGTCTACGTTATCTAACTTGCACAAGGCCCGACATCCTACACGCAGTTGGAGTTGTGAGTCGATATATGGAGCATCCAACAACAACTCATTTCAAGGCAGCTAAGAGGATCTTACGCTATATCAAAGGTACAATCAACTTTGGCTTGTATTACTCTATCTCTGACGATTACAAGCTTTTTGGATATATCGATAGTGACTGGGGTGGAGACGTTGATGACCGAAAAAGCACAAGTGGCTTCGTGTTTTTCATTGGAGAAACCGCCTTCACATGGATGTCAAAGAAGCAACCAATTGTTACCCTTTCTACTTGTGAAGCGGAGTATGTAGCGGCTACTTCATGTGTTTGCCATGCTATTTGGTTACGAAACTTGCTAAAGGAGTTGAGCCTACCACAAGAGGAGCCAACGAAGATATTTGTTGATAACAAGTCGGCAATAGCATTGGCGAAGAATCCAGTCTTCCATGATCGAAGTAAGCACATTGATACTCGTTATCACTACATCCGAGAATGTGTTGCCAAGATGGATGTGCAATTGGAGTATGTGAAGACAAATGATCAAGTAGCTGATATCTTCACCAAACCACTCAAGCGTGAAGACTTTATCAAGATGAGGAGCTTACTAGGAGTAACCAAATCAAGTTTAAAGGAGGGTGTTGAAACATAAACTTGATTTGGGTTAATCATTGGGCTAATAATCTAATAATCATGTTAGCCCAAATTTTGACCCAAGTTCTAGAATTTATCTAGAAAAATCTTCCACCTCCTTAAGATAAAAATCTAGATATTTTCATAGAATTATCTAGATAATTAGAATAAAAATATCAAGATATTTTAGTAGAATTATCTAGATTTAAAATTAAAATATGTAAGATATTTTGTACTTTGGAGGCTATAAATACCTCCACTCCCTTCACATTTTGTATAATCCAAGTTTTCAAGAATCATCCAAGAAATAAAAAAAGTTTTCTCTTCATAAAATCTCTTCTCTTCAAACACTTAAACACTTTCTCCATTTCTAATAAGTTTCTCATTCCAACAGTTACTTGGTGGAGACCGTTGTGGAAGGAAACGAAGTAGGTGTTGTTCCCTATAACATTCGAGTTTTCAGATGATGGAGAACTTTAACATACTCATCAGAACTCAATGAACATTGTTTTAAGATTTGCCTTTTGTTGTTGTTACCTTAAATCTTCATAAAATGTTTACAAGCTGTTTGAACTAGTGACCTCTTGATCTGCAATCAAATGCTCTACCATTGAGCCGAGGACCCGTTTGGTTGTGTTCATGAAAAGGCATTTTGAGATCTCCAAGGTTGTTTGGCTTCCAGATATCGCAAATTTATGAATATGATTCTTGATCCTTTAAAAAAAAAACTGGAAGTCTTGTTCAATTCCATTGTCATCTAATTAATGTAGAGATTACTTGGGATTCAGGTAATTGATATGTACTTTGTTGACAGAGTCTTCCTTCCATTTAAAACTGACCTAACTAACTGAAGGAGTAATGGAAGTTTAAAATCTATACATTTCACTCCTATGCATATTTTTCGGTTAATCCTTTCATATCAATTTGATTTATTGAGTCCTATTGTAGCCTATCAGAAAGAACCTTAATTTCTTATTCAGATTCAAATGTAGAATCAAACACAAATTCACAATAACAAATATGCTATATTTTGTATTTTTTCTATGTTTAAAATGTTCTTACTAAGCCATATAGTTGTAAAGAATCTCATTCCAAGTATCCGGTACCCCTGAGAGACACCAGTGGCTGCAATCATTTATTCCGGTTCGGCCTCCTAGACCGTAAATGGAAGGGTGGCCATCTTTGCGTAGCAATGAAAGCAAGGTAATGTCTAGCAAAGTCACAGGTTTCGATATTCTCCCAAGTGCTCTCTTCAGAACTCCTACTTCCGTTGGCAATCCTCCTGGATAATCTGTCCCCAAAAGTGGTTCCTTTTGTCTTGCGCAACTCTTTGCCGTTGGTTCACCCCATAGAGCTCCTCTATTAAACAAACAAATCAAAGTTTAAAGTTCAACAGAATACATTAATGATGGGAAAATATCTAAAATAGCATTTTTGAAAATTTATTCTAAAAAATAATATTTACTAATATTTTTTTGAAAAAGAGCATAAATTTATTCTAAGAGAAACTTAATTACTCAACTGGTACTCCCAATCCTACCTCTATCTACTAAATATTAAACCATAAACTTTTTTTTTTGACAACAAAAGGACTAAACCATAAAATTCTAATCACTAAACCTTAAATCTAAACATAACCCATTTTTTTTTTGAAAAAAGTTAATAAATGATAATTTGAGTTTTTTTTCTTTCTAATGTGCTATTTTGAGGAGTAACGTGTTAGTGCTATCACATGGTTTCTCGTAGATTAAATGTATAGCAATTACTTGTAATGAGATGGTGAAATTCCTTGAAAGAAGACTCTTGTTTTCTGAGTATCTACAACGGTATCGACCCATTTGCCCCAAGTCGCAAGTGCGATTTCGAAAGCTGTCACACGGTCCATGTCCTTTGTAACGTTACTTCCTAGTTGAATATAATCCCATCTGCAAAGAAAAAAAAAATTGAACTTATCTTGTAGTGATTAATTGAGCCAAGAGTAAGCAAATTGAATAGTTAGTTGATTGAAGAACATTCAACGTACGGTTGTGAAGAACCTCTACGGCTCCACCAGTGCCAAGTATTAAAGATCAATGTATCCATTTCTAACCAATTGTGTCCGTCATTGATCGAATCAAGCTTCAACACTCTCCCAATCTTCTCCCTCACTATATCTACTAGATACACATTCCTATCAAGTTTCAAGTCCACTCCATATTCCTGTAAACATCAACCATTTCTGGTTTAGTTCGGTTTTCTATCCTAGAGACATTTTACTAAACCTAAGTGTAGAATTGGGTATTATTAATACCTGGAATGTGAAGGTTGAGATAGTGCCTTGTGTGGTTATGTTATAGGGAGAATTGGGAACAGAAGAGTGAATCATACATGTCAAAGATTGCCATTGATTTAGGCTAAGAGAATCACCAACAAACATTATCTTCTTCCCTTTGTTTTTCACCAGAAACTCCACTCCATTGAACCTATACACAAACAAAATAGCGGTGGCGTGTGAAGGCAGTGACATGATATACTAACGGTTAAAAAAAAGCAGCAGGCCAAAGTCGTCCAGCGTTTGAGTTAGTGTCCCCACATGTGTGGGGGAATCTATGTCTGCTAATGAGCTTTGTGAGTTTGGTGGGTGTACTAGTCTCACTTGGGGCGCGTGTAGTTCACGACAAAATCACCAGTTGGCTTTTTTTTTTCTCGATGCATGTTCATTTAGAGTCTCTTAGCAAGGGTTATTAACTTTTCTAAGAACCGTTTCTTAATTTTTAACTAAGAAAACTTAAGAGACGTCTCTTAAATAAGAAACTTAAGAGCCGTCTCTTAACCAAAAATTTTTTTTTAAAAAAAAAACTAAAAAATGAGTTAATTTAATTAAAAACCCTACCTTAAGAGATCATTAAGAGACCATGGATAAACATGGATTAACACGGCCAAGTTGGCATATTATGGACAAAAGAGTTCGTTTACGTCTCGTGCAGTTTAGAGATTCCAACACACAGCACTCAATTATGGCAAAACAAATTCATAAATAGCATTCTCTTTTACCATTGGCTGCTCACGTAAAAGTGCTTTTCAAAAAAGGTAGTATATACTTTCTATTTTCTATTGAAGTATATGAATTAAATCAAGATTTCTTCACGCTATTGAACTAGTAAAGAGGAAAAAATGAACCGACAAGTTTTATAAATGCGTATACTCTTTCTTGTTCATTCATCTCATTAATGTAAACATAATTTCAACAGATAAAAAACTGACGAATATATTGAAAACTTGAATCAAAGCAAGAACAAGTAATTAGCTGGCCGTGCGTGTTTATAATTTTAATTTTGTAATCGGTGCGTTTATATTCGTAACGATACATTAGTTAAATATATCTACAAACAACATAAAAAAAAAACTAAAAGTAATAGTATGTAGTAATTGATGATACCTTGCTAAATTGCAGCCCTGAGGTTGCCATCTGAAGGTAGGGTAATCGAGATCAGGCCGTCCATTTTTCTTGCAAGCGAACTCGCGTCGTATGAAAGGACACGTGGAGGGATCGTAGAGTGGGTAGGAAGCGTCCTCCACCCATCGTCCCGTGAACATATCACATTCTTCTGCTCCTTGAAGAAGAGGAAGAAGAAGAAGAAGCCATAACACTAATGCAGAGGCAAAAGAAATGGCGTTATCCGTAGAACCCATTTCAGCACCAAGGAGAGAGAGAGAAAGATTCAAATACGCATCTTGGTTTTATACACCCACGCATCTATATATATCTCATGCGTATATAATTTTGTCATATTAAAAATGAACTTGTTGGGTTTTTTTTTTATAAAGCTTGTTGGCTAGCTATTATGAATTTATGAGTAATATATATGAACTATAATTAGTGTCATATTTGCTATGGTAATAAACTCTGAAATCAAATCTCAACATTTTTTTTGTCATCAATCTAGTTTACAGACTCATCTCAACATTTCTTTTTGTGTGTTATTTAGTGACGTGATTTGGTAATATTTTTTAAAAGATTTTGTTTTAAAAAATTGTAGTAAAATGGTCAATAAGTTTAATGATATTACTTTATTTATTTTTGTAACTGATGATATGACTTTATTGAAATATGCATACCTACAATTTACTTGGTGATCATGCTTAACTTATCTTTCCATTAAATATTCGGTTTGTTCGCACAATAGATAAACTGTGAAGACGGTATCCGTGTTTTGTTTAAAAGGTTTACTTCTTGAAAAACTTGTGGACCTATTTAATTTTCATTAAGTTTAGTTGTAATTTTGTATAGAGAATAAGTTCCTAAACGACACTAAAGATGGTAGGGAACATACTAAACAAATACACGCCAACCATTTTGCCAATAGAAACAGACGTTGAAAGAACAACCGCATAATCTGTCTTTACTTGTTCAATCCAAATCAGTCGTTATGGTTATCCATTAAACAAATAATGTTAGTATTTTCTTCAAAAAGAAAATAAATCTTATTAAATGTTACATGAAACGTATTGAAATTATTGAAAGGGTAGTTGACTAATACAGTAATGCCAAAAACAAATTATAGGAAAATTTATAATGTTTAAAACAAATAATTCAAGTGTAACCATACTCATAAATTATAAATAAATATTACAACCCATGTTCTGATGTTCATCATAAGAAAATTAACACAAGATAAAAAAAAGAGATAAACAACACAACAAGCATATGACTCTAGGCATCGGGGAGATAAATTCCCATTTAAGTCCATAATTAATCTCTGGTGTCGCAATAAGCAGAGTGAAGTTTAATTTGAACTTTGTATAAAATTTAATAAACCATAATTATAAACCACAATATCGTTTATATTCAGAAACGTAAAAGCCAAATAAAGTTAATTTTGTATAAATATTCACTCGCACTACTTACATTTAATAATCTGCTTTCTTTTTTTTAACGTAATCTTCTAATTGTCTTAAATAAAATAATTATAACTTTTTGACCAAAAAAAAATACATTTCAAAAACCAAAACAGAAAAGAAACAATTATTTAACAATGTTTTTGGCAAAAGCTAATACACACTTAAACTCTAGAGTTCCAGTAAGCAGAATCAGGCTTAAGAGGGTAAAGATCACTGGCGTTGGCCGTGGACGTAGAAGACGACGTGAATGGTCCATAGGTGTTGACACTCTGATCCGTCATACTCGTCATCTCTTCTCCACTAATCATCGCGTAATGCTTCTTCATCGCCCTCACGCTCTCTTCGTCCTTCTCGTTTCCTCTGCTGAACGATGCTTCAAGAAGCTTCTCAACATCCACCGTGGAGCTTCCTTCGAGCATGCTAACCACTGTAGACATGGACGGTCTGTCCGAAGGAACTTGACTGGTGCAGAGGATCCCGATGTTGATCATCGTCAGCGCTTCTTGTCTGTTGTAATCTGTTCCAAGCCTCTGGTCTACTACGTCCATTAGTTTGTTTTGCTCCCTTAGAACGTGTACCTGTGGAAGAAACCAAGATTCAGATTCATGACTTCTTGTTCAGACATATGTTTAAAGTTTAGGGTTTTTAGAGATGTGTTTGAGGTTTAGGGTTTTAGATTTTAGAGGTGAAAAAGATCATTTACCCAGTCAAGAAGATAGAAGGTATCGCCTTTGGATCGTGCGCTCGTGTTGCTTCTTCCATGAACGATCTCTAGAGCCACGACGCCGAAACTGTAGACGTCTGCTTTATCTGTCAAATGACCTCTCATGGCGTATTCTGGAGCCATGTATCCGCTGCAAAAAGAAGGTTGCTTTGGTTACAAGAAACCTAAACAGAAGCAGAACACTATAAACCTAAACCTAAACCTAAAAGTGGTGTTGTTGTCGGTATTGGAGGATTGATTAACTTACTATGTTCCAGCGACGCGTGTGCTCATGTGTGTGTTTTCTTCTTCATCAAGCTTAGCAAGACCGAAATCCGAAATCTTTGCATTTAGTTCCTTGTCAAGCAAGACATTAGTGGCTTTGATATCTCTGTGCACAATCTTGAGTCTTGATTCCTCGTGGAGATAAGCTAATCCTCTTGCTATACCAACGCAAATCCTCTGCCTCGTTGGCCAATCTAGCCGTATTTGAGTCTCTAGAGGACCGAAAAGCGCTCTTGCGAGACTGTTGTTCTCCAAGTACTCGTAGACAAGCAAGAGCTGGTCACCTTCGACGCAACATCCATATAGTTTAACCAAATGTGGATGTTGTAGAGCAGAGATCATAGCAATCTCGTTCAAGAACTCTCTGTTGCCTTGTTTTGATTTCGCTGATAGCTGCTTCACCGCGATGACGGTTCCATCGCTCATCTCTCCCTTGTGTACAGGACCAAAGCCACCTTCTCCGATCTTGTTAGCAGGGTCAAAGTTGTCTGTAGCAACTTTGATTTGCCTCAAGGAGAAGGAACTAATCTGGAAATCCAAGTTCTTGAAATCTGAAGGCGAAGAAGAAACATTGTTAAGTTTAAAAACAAAGAAAGACTAGTAACTCAAGATCAGGTCTACCTTTCTCCATCTGACTCTTGGGTCTTAAGCAACCTCTCCACCATAAAATGCCACCAATTAAAAGCACAAGAACCACCGCTGAAGCGATTACAGCACCAACCACGGCCCCAGTAGAGGTTCCACCACCAGTGCCAGCTTCCTTTGGTGGAGTAAAATCTATAGCAATATCATGGGAGATAAAGCCAAGAGACAACAATGACAACAAAAGAAAATACTCAAGTAGAGTTTAGTAAAGCTTACCTGGATCAACCGATACAGCTGATATGAGAGAACCATATGAACCTCTTTGAGGAATAGCTTGAGTTCCTTTACCAGCCCATAACAATCTTATTTCCAGCTTCCCATTTGTAATCGTGACCGGGAAACTCTTAACCACAGCTCTTCCACCACCTTTTGCCTCAGTTACAATATCAAAATCTTTAGCCACACGTTTACCCTGCACATTACCATACAAGCCAAAAATGGTTTACATCACTACAATCTTTTCAAACAGTTTTAGAGTTTAAAGAAATATTCTCAAATAACACTATCTCAAAAAATTGTTCAAAAAATAGAAATCCCCAAAATAACATTCATTAAAGGGTAAAAATAAGAGTATATAGTTATATATTTGAGTTAGGCTTAGTGATTAGAGTTTAGTATTTTGGATATGGGATTAGGGTCAGAGCTTAGGATGTAGAGTAATTTAGTGATTATTTAATAAATATTACTATCTCCATTTCAATTTATTTGTAGCTATAGAGAAAAAATTGTTTTAAAATAAGTGTCATTTTATAATTTAAATGAAAAAATTATTATATTTTATATATTTTATTTTTTATTTAGTTAAATGTGGTTAGTTGTATAGGTAATCGTGTTTTTATCTAGGAAATATGCAAAATTAAATGTTTTCTTATTCTCTGTGAAAAACTCAAAACTACAAAACTAAACTGAAACGTAGGGAGTATTATGAGGATCTTTTTCTTTGATTGTTATTTCTTTTGACAAAAGAATAAAAGTGTTATTTATGAGATTTACCTGAACGTATATGTCGAAGAAGCGTCTTCCCAAACTATCATAAGTGTTGTTCCCGGTGAACATAATCTCAGCGAAATGAAGATTAACCGTGTAGTTTCCTTCCCCAAGGCAAAAGGCGTAGTAAGTGAGGGAAATGGCTGAGAGACGAGCATGTGTGTAAAGACTAGGATCTGCTATCTTAAGCTCTGATGTATTTTGCCAAATAAATCCTTTGGGGGAACGATTATCCTCCAAGAAGTTCCCAGTGTTGCTAGAAACCCAACCGTTTCTACTATCATAGAACCCTGCTTTATCCAATGCATCAGCATCATACTTGGTCTCATTGATTGTTAGATCACCACCACCACAGTTTATGTGAAGGCCATACAAAGCTGGAGAAAACAAAAGATTTGATCAGATGCGGTGCTAGATTATCTAGTGATTGTATTTATATATATAGCTTCAAAAGGCTTACGTTTAGGACATGTATAGGTACTCAGACACGAAACATTTGAGCTGTAACAAAAAACATAATTTCAACATTTTAGTTAGTGTTAGAACCAAAGTGTAAGTTTATGAGAATAAAAAAAAAACTTACTGGTTATTTGCCACTAACGGGTTTGTGCTTGAAAACATATTCCTGTTTATAAAAAGAAGCAAGAGAGTGTAAAAATTTATAGAGAATTTGAATGTCAAAGAAGTTTGATTATTTTTAATTGTTCTTCTTACACAGCATTCTTCTGACATTCTGAGGTTCTTTGAGCAATGGAGAAGTTATTGAAAGTAAGATCACTGCAATTTAAGGTACAAAAAATTGTAAGTAACCAAACAAAGTGTTATTTGGCTATATATATATATAAATCGGTGAAGAAAACTCACACATTGTCTCCATTGTCTACCATCCAATTTGGTACTTCCCCGGTTAACATGTTACTTGTAAAATATCTGCAAATTTCAGAAAATATAATAACTTCAAATTTCATAAAAAAAAACTTTTAACAAAACAAGAAAAAGAAAAAAAAGAGAGAAGATCAGAAGATCATACATGTTATCTACATCCGTGAGAGTACTATATGTTGCTGGGATTGGTCCAGTTAGTTTATTAAAACTAAGATCACTGCACAACGAGTCTCACAAAGTTAGCTTAAATTCTTTTTCATAGGAAAAATGATTTTATGTTTGCAAAAAAAGAAAGGGTTTACTAACAATGTTTTTAATGTTAATCTCTGCCCAAAATATGAAGGTAACTCTCCTGTAAGATTGCAGTTCCTGAGAATCCTGCAACGCACAAAGTAGAAAATGGAAGTTAAGCACACAAAACCTTGACTAAGTTCATATAGTCTTAAGGCTGAAACTCACAAATACTTTATTGATGTCAAGTTTCGTAGTTGAGGCAATGGAGATTCAGGTCCACTCAAGTCAGTGATTCTCCTACAAAAAATTTCAAATTTGGAAGAGAATCAATAAATATCATTGAAAAGGCGAAAACAGAATGCAAAGTTGGTGTACTTACAAGTCTGTTAATCTCTCAAGATTACCAATGACACTAGGAATCGGTCCGACTAAACCACTTGCTTGAATAAGCCTGATTCATGCAGAAAAAAACAACATTGCACTAGTTTATAAGTACACAAATATGGATATCGAAAACGCGAAAAATGTCTGTTAGGATTTGCTTACAATTTATCAAGTCCTGTCCAGTTCTGGATGAAATCTGGTATAGTACCAGTGAACTGGTTGTCACTTATACGGCTACAAATCAAGAGAACAATATAAGCAACAACAAAAAAAAAGTTAAGTGTCTCTACTAAAACATATGTTCAAAAGCAGAGGAATAATACTTACAAATCAGTCAATTTTGTAAGTTTGGAAAATGTACTTGGGATCTCCCCACTCAGGTTGTTTGAGCTTACAAAGCTGCAAAGAGAAAAACAAAGTCTCAAAACTAGTAAAGACCAATAACTCTTAATAAACAACGAAAGAGAACTTGGAAAAAGATTCTTACAATCTATCAAGGTTCTGTAGATTGCCAAGCTCTGGAGGTAATTTCCCTGAGATCTGGTTGTATTCCACCACACTAAATAAAAACAAATGTTCAAGAAACCGATTCAGATGGTATCACTAAAGCATGAAACATTGCTGAAGAAAGAGAGAGTACTCACAAGCTCGTAAGGGTTGTAATGTTACCAATCTCTTTTGGGATAGGACCACTTATCCGGTTTCCAAGTAGTGAGCTACATTATTTCATTATCCAACATAACTCACTCCATCAAATCTATACATACATATACATATACATAAAAGGTGTATATGAACAGAGATACATACATGTTTACAAGTGGCAGTGTTCCCCACTCTGGAGGAATAGAACCGTTGAGATAGTTTCTAGACAGATCACTGCAAGAGACAGAAGAATGTGTCAGTTAAGTTCGTTACCGGTAGTGGCAGGTATTGTAATAATGGGAAAGTTCGAGGGCTTCTTAGAGCAGCCGCAACGGTATGAAAGTCGGGGTCCTTGTGTCTCGAATTGTGCTCCACACGTGTGAGGCTCGGTTTTGAAAAGAGAAAATGTTAAGGAGCAATCCTTAAATTGATACTTTTCACGACGAGTCCTTATCGACGTGGCATAGAAGGATTGGGCCGAGAAAGCGGTTTGGTTCGAGAGGAAAAAAAAAACCTTTCATTTCTCGATCATCTGCGAAAAAAAAAGAAGGTGAAGAGAGCAAAAGGCGATTTCGGCGATTTGTGCTCCAATCCTCTCGAATCCCCTCGAAGCCACTCGAATCCGATCAAATCTTTCCATCATCGTAAGTATCTACCTTCATCTTGTTGATTAAGGTTGGTATTCGAAGCATATCAGTGTATAGGGTTTATTTGGTTTTGCAATCGATTTGGGGGAAATTTTAGGGTTTCTGCTTTTACTAATTAGGGTTTGTCAATCGATTTTCCTAGGGGTCGGTATCTTCTGATTTGGGGTTTATACAATCGATGTTCGTTTTAATCGATTCCAAAATCTTCGTTTGGGGTTTTATCCTTCCGTAAATCCTCCAAGGCTCTATTTATGGACTTGTGTCACTATATCTCCAAGTTTGAAACACGTTTCAACATGTATTCATTGTTAGAAAAGCTAGAATTTAGCTTTGTTCATTTTGCTCCGAATTGACATTTAGCTTTTGTGTGTCTGTGTTTCAAACTTGAACAAAAATGGTGCTCCATAAATAAGAGCCTCTACATTTTAATTGTCTCGTTTGAAATATGAGTATAATGTAATTCATTTTTAATGATTCAACTTGTTAATGTTTTCAGGTAATGGGTCAAGATTACAGTTACTCACAGCCCTCCTCATCAGATGAGTGTGATTTCGCCTATGGCTGTCTTCTCCAAGGCGAATGTGATGGTTTCTCCGGTGAAGCAGAGACTAATGCGGTCCCTGATGCGTATCCACCTCAACCTGAGTGTGATGACGGAGTCCCAAAGGTATGCTACTGTGGGGCTGAGCCGGTTGTTGCAACGGCTTACACGTCAAAGGATCCAGGGAGGAGGTATTTCACGTGTGACAATACCGAAGATGGAGACTGCCATATCTGGAAATGGCTTGATGTGGCCGTATTGGAGGAGTTGAGTGACATTCAGAGGCAAGTTCGTATGGTGAAGGAGCAAGCCTTCGAGACTGACCAGAAGCTGATGAAGATTGTGAAGACATTGTCCGAGTCTGCTAAGAGGAAACCATGTCTACCAAAGGGATTTGTCTTCTGTGTTTCTGCTCTGGGAACTCTACTAGGTTTCGTTGCTGCTGGCTGGTTAGTTTATTTCATTCAGCTTGTTTTCTTTCCCCATTAGAAATGTTGAGTTTATTTCTCCTAATAATTTCCCTTCTTCTAACTGCAGGTTTGGCTTACACGGACTAAAAGCGAGTCTCTGACCAGTTTCATCTTGTGTAAAAGGTACTAATAAATTCTTGGTTCAAGTTGTCTAGCTACAAATATATTGGTACTACTTTTAAACTACTTAAAAAACTACAAAAATAGGTTTTAATTGTTAACCTGCAAAAACTTAGTCTTTACTACAAACTGCTAAAACATGGTACTACTTTTAAACTACTTAAAAAACTGCTAAAACATAGTATTCAAAACTTAATAAAACTTAGTCTTAACTACAAACATAGGTTTTAAAACATAGTATTAAAAACTTAATAAAACTTAGTCTTAACTATAAAACTTAATAGCTTGGTTCAAGTAGAGTGTCCTATAGCTTGGTTAAATGCCACTTACTACCATTCCACCTTCCTAACCCCTTCGATTGGATTGGGTTTAAATGCCATTTACTCTGAATGGTTATATTTTGTTTATTTAAGTCCTTTCCAGTACGAGAGCTTAACACAAATCCTCCTCTAAAATGAATATGAATTCTAGTTATGTAAACCTTCTCAATAGCCAACATAGCATTGATCTTGACACAGACGAACCAACTTGGTTCAGTGGCCAAGCTTCTACTGACTCTGCTGGTAAGGAGAGGAGGAAGTGGACTCCCAAGGAGGATAAAATCCTCATCGGGGCATGGCTAAATACGAGTAAAGATCCCATCGTTGCCAATGACCAGAAGGCTCCTGCGTTCTGGAAGCGGATAGTTGATTACTTCAACGCAAGTCCTTTAGTCGCTGGGACAGTACCTAGGGAGCATGTGCAGTGCAAGCAGAGGTGGTCCCGGATCAACGACCACGTCTCCAAATTTGTTGGGTGCTACGATGCCACACTGCGTGACCCGAAGAGCGGACGTAATGAAGATGATGTGATGAGTGCTGCACTGGATATGTTCTTCAGTGATAATGGGGTTAGATTTCACCTCGAGCATGCGTGGAGGGAGCTGAGGAATGATGCCAAATGGTGCTCCCTAAATGCGAGTAAAGACAGTGCGAAAGATAAGCGCAAACCGTCTTATGCGGTTGATGTCGAGGAGGCAGAGTGTAGACCACCTGGTGTAAAGGCTGCTAAGGCGGCGTTGAAGCGGAAGAAGGGTGGGAAAGATGAGGAGATGGATAAGTTACAGGCATTGTTGGAGATGAAAGAGAAAGTGTCTAAACATAAACTACTTGAGAGCTTAATTGCTAAAAAAGACCCGCTTTCTGAGATTGAGGAAGCTCTCAAGCTGAAACTGATGACTGAGATGTTATGATGATGATGTGTTTGAACCTTTTAACTTTGTAGTTTGTATTAAGATGTGTGAGTCACGGCGCATTTCTATTTCTGCTATCTCTTGTCTATATGTTGATTTTAATATCTCTCTATTTTTCTTGGCAGGTTGCAGTGGAGAAGTCACGGGGGTTGTCTTGTACTGGAGAAGTCACGGGTCGATGTTGCAGTGGATAAGTCACGGATGGATGTTGCATTGGAGAAGTCACGGGTTTTTTGCTCTCACTGCACTTCTATATATGTATTGTTGTAGCTTAAGTCTCCTTTCAGTTGTAGTGTACTAGTTATCTTTGTAAACTCTATCAAAACTTCTTTGTAACCTACTTAAATCTCTATCAAACCTTGCTTCTACTTTCTTGCATCTGCACTGCTATCCTTGTCGAGACAGGTACAAATCCAAGTTCTCTTTAATAGGTTGTGAAACAAGTTCTTTTTAGGTTGTGTACATTTGAAATGCTTGTTTTCATATGTTCTTCAAGTCATGTTTATATGTTCTTTTGTATAAAGACAACTTTATATAATCATCACTATATAAATCACAAATGAGTATCTCCCAAAATATTGTGTTATACATATAATTCGGTTTTCAAAATCTGCTAGAATACACCTTAATTAACCAATGTTCTAATTTCATCGTTTAGTTTCAGAAGCCATCTTTTCGTGTAACTGCATTTTTGAATATGTTTACTTGCTTAAAAAATATGAATTTAAAAAAATATCTACTTTGTAGAATCATTAACTTCAAAATTGCAAATGAATACTATGTGGAATTTATAAATTTTGTCTCTTAATTCGCATTTTTTTTTTGTAGGATCATGTCAGTTTCATCTGATGAAATTGATCAGAGATTGGACAATGTTTTTGACGAAATAATCGATGAAACATTCGACCGCATCGTTGAGGCCCAACCCAAAAAATCAAAAAGACGTGGTTATATAGAACGGAACCGCGAAGAAGGACACGACCGGTTATGGAATGACTATTTTAGCGAAGATCCTACATTCCCGGCACACATGTTCAGACGCCGTTTCCGTATGAACAAGGAATTATTCTTGCGTATTGTCCAACGCCTCTCAGAGAACTTTCCATTCTTTAAACAAAGAAGAGATGCAACTGGGAGGTTTGGCCTGTCTCCACTACAAAAATGTACGGCTGCAATTCGGCTTCTCGCCTACGGCTCCGCGGCTGACGCAGTTGACGAATATCTCCGACTTGGTGAAAGCACAGCTCTTTCGTGTCTACATCATTTCACTGATGCAGTAATACAGTTATTTGGAGATGAGTATCTAAGAAGACCCACCGGTGAGGATCTCCAACGACTACTTGATATTGGAGAGATACGCGGGTTCCCGGGAATGATAGGAAGCATTGACTGTATGCATTGGGAGTGGAAAAATTGCCCAACCGCTTGGAAAGGACAGTACACTCGTGGTTCAGCAAAACCGACAATTGTCTTGGAGGCTGTTGCGTCACAGGATCTTTGGATATGGCATGCTTTTTTTGGTCCTCCAGGTACGTTAAACGATATTAATGTCCTCGATCGGTCTCCCGTCTTTGATGATATTATACACGGTCGAGCTCCCCGGGTAGAGTTCGTCGTCAACGGACACATGTATAATTTGCCGTACTACCTCACTGACGGTATATATCCAAAATGGTCCACATTTATCCAATCGATCTCACTCCCTCAAGATCCTAAATCACAGTTATTTGCTCAAGTTCAAGAATCAACCCGAAAAGATGTGGAACGGGCTTTTGGAGTATTGCAAGCTAGGTTCGCGATCGTGAAAAACCCGGCTCTTTCATGGGATAGGGAAAAGATTGGGCACATTATGAGAGCAAGTATCATACTGCACAATATGATTGTCGAAAATGAACGAGATCGTCACACTCAGTACGATACATCCGAATTTGAAGAAGGGGAGTCATCAAGGAGTTCAAGGGTGGATATGTCGTACGGTACCGACATTCCATCAAATCTCGGTAATGTGCTTGCCATCCGGAGAGATCTTCGCGATCGACGAATTCATGAGCAATTGAAATACGATTTGGTCGAAAATATTTGGAAGAAATTTCATGATCAAGCTTAATAAATATTGTACCTTTCTAGTTAATCATGCAATTAATAAAAATTGTTAAATTTCTCATGTTTTTAAAAAAAAAATTTTTTTTTTTAAGGATCCCAAAATGGAGTCCACCATTGGACTCAATTTTTAGACAAGAGTTCTTCACTATTCAAAAAAATTAAAAAAAAAAAAAAAAAGGCAACAATAATACTTAAGGACCCCAATTTGGGATCCACCATTGTGGATGCCCTTACATCTCTTGCAGAAAAGGAAGACCCGCCAACTCTTTAGGTATAGATCCTTGGAGGTTTTGTGCCTTGAGAACTCTGTTTCAATTTACAAATTACAGGCCCATTATGTTTAAAGCCCAATAGCATTTCAAAACAAAAGTAAAAAATAATTAAAATAGTTTTATGGGAAGAAACAAAAACAAGAACAGTTTTGTTAGATTCACGGACGCGTGAAGAGGGTCAACTGCGGCTGCGCAATAGATTTTTTGTCTACATTCAGACAATTAAAGTCTTAAACCTACTTTTAATTAAATAAAACGTGTTTTGGCTTTGGAAATTGAGACCCCTACTACGTCATTAGACCTAGTCTAGTTAAAAAATGAGACCACTAATAAATTGTTTTATTAATTCAAAATATAATTAATCTTATACTACTGTATATTTATTGGATGATGCATAGCAAATTATATTAATGCAACTTTTTATGCTTACAAAAATTGTGTGTGTTTAGCAAAATAATTTATAAATAAAGGAGTATTTTACCATAATTAATATTATGTAAACTTTTATAAAGAAAGATAAGATTATTACTATTTTCTTTTTTATCAAAGATTATAATTATTTTTTAAAGAGAGGGAAAAAGGGAAGAACGAACATGTTGGTGACGTGGCAAACGGTGGTGGAGCAGTTACAAAGAACGAAGTTTTCAAAGCCCTTGCCGGCGTTAAAGTTCCTCCAGTTACCGACGGTTGAATTGCATGGATTCACACTGAATTCCCAGTTACTCTTCTTCAACGTCGACGCCACGGCTCTTAAAACATCCTCTGCCAAAATCACACCATCATAACATGTACGTAACACCGATATGGTTATTATTTACATGTGTAGTACATACCTTCTTCTTTTGGTAAAGTTTGAGAGGATACAAAGCCGGAGAGGATGAGAGAGACGAGGAGGAAGTAAGAAGGGAAGAGAAGTCGATTCATCGACATTCTAAGATTAGGTTTTTTTGAAAGATCTGAATTGAATTAAATCGAGATTCTTTTTCTTTCTCTCTTTTTTTTTTAGTTTGTTGTTGTGTGATGAAGAGATGCGATGAGAGTGATGAAAAATAAGAAGAAGAAGATGGGGATGAGAGGTTTGTGCCTGGAAAAACACTTTACAAAGACATTTGAGAAATGTGGAGAGAGAGAGGACCAGGGGTAAGTCAACATTATTAAAATAAGATTTGAATATTATTTATTTTATGCGTTTTATATTATTATTTATCTTAATTGGATATGATTTAAATCTGCTACTTGCATTGCATGACAAAGGGGGCCATCGAGTTGTTGACTGAGCATCAAAATAATTTAATGATTATGGCTGGTGGTGTAGATATTTTCTTTTAATTTCGGCAGGTGTCTTTGATTAAAAAATTAAAAAATAACTATAAAAGGTTATTTCTTTTGATTTTCAAGATTTTCTTAACTATTATGACAAGTTTCAAGTAAATATGAAAACTTGCAGTTTTTAATCAATATAGTCTAGGGTCAATTAAGTGATGAACCAAAAATTAAAACCATTACAGCATTTGCCTAGAACCCAACCAATCATTTAAAAATTAAAAATCTTAAACCTATTTATTGTAGAAAACTTTACTTAGTCTTAAGAATTAATAAAGTACGGCTACCGAAATAAATCAATTACAAGTACAAAACATATATTATATCTGTTCTAGAAGGATCTATATTCTATAAGAAAAAACATTTAAAAATACAATTTAAAGGTTTCCAATAACAAATTAATGAGAAAATGTAAGTTTTGAAAAACATAATTATATTTATTAAATCTTAATGCTTAAAATTTGTAGGGAATATGTAATTGTAAAAAATATTGTATTGATAACTAAAATTTGTTATACTTTTAAATAAGTGTGAAAATACTAAAAGGAGTATGTATTAAAAAAACAAGATGTTTGATTGTCATTTTCATGATGATTAGATTCAGCATGTTACCTTAGTTTTATACGTTTGTTGCGAATTGTTTATTGTTAAGTCATCTCTAGTAATTTAGGAAATATATACCTGATATTTTAAGCTATATGTATATAGTATTCACCCAATCATATCATCGTTGCAGTAATAGGATATATCATATATGGTACTTATTATTATTGTCTACGGCCGATAGCTCAACTAAAGCTTTTGTTGTGCAACTCACTTAAAGCTATAGTGCTATCATACTAACACCTCTTAAGAATGACAATAGGCGTTAGTCACACGGTTAACTGAAAAATATGTAAGATAGAATTTTATATTGTTTAATATATTATAAAATATATTAATTTTTATTTTTATAAAATTAATATATTTTATATTTAAAATTATATAAATACATAAATACAAAAATGTAAATTTATTACGGTATAATTTTTTTATCAAAATTATGTAAATAAACTGCATTTATAACATTTAGATCAAATAAATAAATCATTTAAATTAAATAAATAAATTAGGCGGTCACCTAAGCGGATAGGCGGTCATTTAGACGACTAAACGATCATTTAGATGGTCTATACGGATCAAAATCGAACATATGATTTTTAGACCAATTTGACATAAATCAAAACACTATGCGGCTAGGCGACGCTTATTAGAACAGGGACACATGCTAATATACCAAATTATATAAAATGCTAATAAAAGGTAACTCCATTTACTTTTAGTGATTTGTGGTTTTGTGCTGATACATCACCGTTATGGATCACCACATAAATTTAATTGTGTATTATACATTTTGCTGAAAAATAAAAGAAAAAACAACAACTCATTTTACTAATAAAGTAATATATAATTAGAATGATATATATATATAATAAAGTCTTTTAGTACCTTTTTTTTAGAACTCTTTTAGTACTTGTTTGCATAAATGAATCATGTGTGATATGATATCATCAAATTGATTTTTAAACCGTTAATAGTTGTTTGTTTAACTTTAAAGCTGTGAACCATTATGTTAATTTGGTGGTGGCATCAATGTTCACTTGTATTTTTTATAATTATTATCGTCATTTATAACATTATAGATAAATTGATGGAATCATCGACTTAGCATCATTACTGGTACATACCTTCTCCTAAATATCTAACATAGAAAATAATAATATTATTTTATTTTATAATTAAATTTTAAAACAAAAAAAAGGTAAGCTAACAAGAGAAAGACACGTTAAGTTTTCAACGGTCAAAACAAATTTCCTTGCAGAGAAACTTCTCTCACTGATTTCTATGTTCTTACTACTTTTTGTATTTGATTATATTATAATAATAACGAGAGACTGGGTTGTAGTGAGCAGCTGCGGATGCTCTTACATTACAAGAAGGCTAGCAAAAACGCAGCAAGCTCGGACGCTGGAAACAGCTTTTATCCATTTTTGTCACTAAAATTACTATTGAGATTGGTTTTGGTAAAATATTTAATTGATTCTTTTCGAACAAAATCAATATTGATATTTTCTCGCAAATATACGGAGAAATCGCGACTGTTTTTTTAATCGTGATCAGTGTTTCCCTATTACGTGAAACAAAGTCCTATGCTTATATATAAATAAACAATTAAAAAATTAGACCAATGTATGTACGTAAGACTAATTTTACGTCGATTAGGTAAGTCTTTCTGGGATAAATCGTGTATTACGTATGTTAAGGATTGTTTTTTTTTGAAAGATCAATATTCCAGTATAGCTTTTAATTGACACTGTGGCACGTTTTCTTATCATCTATTATGTTTTTCCTTCTGTCTTCCAACCAAAACATTAGTTTATTGAATCAAACATTACCTTTTGATCGAAGAACCAATCTCGAAAACAAGTCATAGCCACTATTATTGGACTCATGACGGATTAAATACTAATTCAACAATAAATAATCAATGAAAAGTGGTCAAGACGACTCTCTAAGCTTTAAGTCATTTATTCAATGGGACCTTTATTCGATTAACAAGAAGTATTACAATCTAGCCTAGCAATTTCACATTAAGCATCTGATTAATTCTATATTATTGTTTACGAGTTTAAAAAGTATTTCCATTATTATTATTTTATTTAGTTAATTCTTTATAGCCCAAATTCTAGAAATGCAGTTTCTTCTGGTCAAATTTGAACAAACTTAAAAAAAAAAGAGATCTAAATTAATGTACGTAGTTGGCTCACTTTAATATATTCGTAGCGTTCGTCTTCATTAACCCTATATCCAACTGCATGTGTCTCTGATCCACTAAACGTATAGTAAATAAGTACATGTCTCTACATTTTCTTTTCGATAATCTAAAGTATCCGCGAGTCGAAACATAACTAACTAATATTTAAGAGTTAATTTATTGGTATCAAACATATTTGACTGCCCGTAATATAAACTAGATATATATGTCACATAAACGGATATATTTGAGATGGTAGATTTCAAACTCTGGATGCTTAATATATTTTTAACCCTTTATCACTCGACCACGCTTGTCTGGTTACATGTGTCTACTTTTGCATGACGTTAAATAAGTTTTAGATTATTTATTACTGTGTTTTTGGTAAACTTGTTTATTACTGTTATTTTTTTTAAAATGAACATTCAAATATGTAGAAAGTTGAAACCGCAACTGGGAAGTTTTTTTCTTTAACAAAAAAAAACAAACAAACTGAATAGTCTTTTTACGTAGGGAATCTCGTATATGGGCCATGCCGGCCACCAACTTGTGGGCTTAACAAAATAATGACTTAAAACTATGCCAAAAGTTTCCGAAGCGACAAGCCGACAAACCAGTCTTTTCAGACCTATGAGTACACTGTAATTATTTGTACAAAAGTTTGTTTTTTCCGCAAAAAAGAGTCTTCTTTGTATTGTATATCAGGAAAATTCAGAACTCTAAAGCGTTGTTAGGGCATTCGCAATGGGAGATCCTTAGTGCGGAGTTCTTAGAAAAAATAATTAAATAATTGGTGGATCCCATGAATAGTTAAGAATTCGATCCTTAAAATCTTTTCTTAAGGACCGATCCTTAGGGAGTCCTTACACTGTTTGCGGATCTCCGCGACACGTGCGACCCGCGATTAGTTGTTTTTTTTTTAATAATCTGAAAATGAAAAAAAAAGTGAATAGTTAAGAACTTTCCGGGGAGTTTCACCGTTGCGGATGCTCTTAATCTTGACAGAAAATGTACTTACAAGAGGAGCATCAACTCTAACAACTATCCCCCTGCAGCAGTGTATACAAACTTAGCACTTTCTTTCATTTTTCACCAAACCATTCTATAGCTCAGCTGGTTTGTGTTTGGAGTTAGGTTTATTGGTGCTGGAGGCTTCGAAACTCTTCAACTTCTCTTTTAAACTGTTTATTTTGTTTTCTTTTTAAATCTATTATTGATAAGCCCGTAATGTTTGTTTACTTCTGTCCCAAAAATATTTAGGGCCGGGCCTGCTCGTATCTCCGCTGTTGTCTTTCCATTTTTTTTGTCAGATTTTCATCTACACTTAAATCAAGTGGTGGTCAGACAAACCGATTTTCCGAAGAACACCTTCATTTGGCTGGATCTTATCTATATTGGATAAAACATAGGCTCTAGTTCTTGCTTCTTCTGCTAATGTGTCCATCCGACCATTCTTACTTCAAGGAATATGACTAAAGTGTGGTTTTTGATAGGGGGACACCTAAGTCAAGGCCGTTAGTTGTAAGAAGCAGTTGGTTTACCCTAACCAAAATCTCGCTCTATTCATTCCGTACCGGATAACTGGTTCACAAAACGCACCACCAGCTCCCGTAAGTTGAAAGAATAGGAGGAAACACACATGAAAATCTCTGTAAAGTTTATTTTGTCATATCAACCAATGGAAAACAGAATGTATACATTTTATTAGAACAAGCGTCAAAACAAAAACTCCAATGTCTCGTAAGTTCTTGTTTGGACGTTACCCAAATCAAGGTTTAACATTACAGAGCAAAGATAAGCCATATAGTTAGATAGTCGGCTGAGATAAATGAAACCACTGTGATCATAAATCAAATAAAAAGCAATTGAAATACGTATTAAACTGTCGAACAAAAAATCAAAGAACATTCATCGGACTAATTAATATCACATGACTGAACATATTCAGTTGCTAAGGTACTTCTGGTATTTTTTCATCAATTGATCAGTGATGATTTGGTAAGCCTTTTCAGTCGGATGATAAGAGTCAAAGAACACATGAGTCGATGGATCCGAACACGTGAAAGGAGTAAACTTGTTGCACAATACAACTAACTCAATCCTTCCTGTACCACAACATCCTTTATCTGCCACTTTAAACCCTACAAAATTACAAAAAGCCATGCATAATAGTATACCACTAGTATTACCATTGATATATGAAAGAAACATATAAAATGCTATCATATGATTACCGTATTTTGAAGAGTTTGTCATGATGTCATGAAGAGTTTCGTAAATGTCAATATATACTAGTTTACTTGGCAACTCTTTATTTAGATCATCCATACTAGATGATAACTTTGAGTTGAAATAAAGTGCCATGTTGTTCAAAGTTTCATAACATTCTCTTTTGAAACCTCCAAAGAGTGTTCTTTGTGCAGGTACGCATCCAACTGGCACTGCGCTAAACACTCCTATGTTTTAGCTCCGAGTCTAGATAATTTCTAAAACACAACGTTCAAGGATTGATATATATATTATTTTCAATTAGTTTTATAATTAGATGTTGTGGTTAAGTATTTAGAGGAAAATGAAAACTCACTTTGATAAAATCTGAAGCCAAGTCTGCCAAATATTCAGCATATGAGTTACGATTGTATTCAATCGATCGAACCCAATAAGTCTCGCCGAGATCATTACTGCTAGAGACCACTAAAAAACACACTTTCTCCAATATAAACTTAACCTTTTCTTCTCCAAAGTGTTGCTTAATTTTGACAAATATTCTTGAAAATATTCGAGTTGATCTGACATGGAATTACAGACTGAAAAATATATAAAAAGTTGAAAGAACGTTAAAATAAATTATAATAAAACAGCTAAAATATCATAATATCTGTAAAATGTTTTATACCAATAGTTTAGATGTTAATGGATCATAACCGGAACCTCCAGAAGCAAAGACTACACCCTTAAGAAGATCATTTGGCTTTAGATTTGAGCTATGTATGGTGGTAACGTCTTTGCTATCCCCAATGTATCCGCTGATTTTTTTTTTTTGTAATATTGTTTAGCATGTGTACATTTAAAAAATGAGACAAAACATACTAATCAATTAATTATAAAAACTTGCTAATCCAATGATGTCTGATGGAACCTTTCCATCTGAGAATCTACCGGTAGGAATACCATCAGGAAAATCATTCCCATAAGGAGGAAAGTTAGATTTGAGAAGAGTTGGAATGTCATTATTATTTCGCAGTATCCATTATCGAATCTGCCGAATACTATTAGTGCCGGAATTGTTGTGTTCCCTAAAGCTTATAAAAAAAGATGAGTGTGATTGATATAACATTGTTTTAAGAAAATCAAATGTTAAGAATCTTGATGATGCTGTACCTTTGGTTTTGGTTGTGGTCACTTCAACGACTAAAAAACAAGATAAGAGAACAAAGAAACCGCAGATTCATGATACCAAGAAAATGTATGATCGTTCGAGTTGAGAAGTTTTCTTTGATATAATTTCTTTGTGTTTAGAAGATGTTGAGAAGATAGACATTCCTACATATATACATTCTGTGAATTACTATTTTGCTAATGAAACTATATGTGAAATATTTTTATAAAAACTATGTATGAAATATTGTTATAACAATGAATTGAATATAAGAGAAATGTAATATATGATACACCGTATCTAAAAGAAAAGGAAAAACATTATTTTACAAGGAATACAATTTGAGCAAAATATATGGTTTTAAAGGAAAAAAGTTATTCTGGTAATACTTTTTGAAGTGAAGTAAATATATGAAATATAGAAACTAATAAAAGGGATTTAATTATATAATTATCTACTTTTTCAGGAATAAGTGTCATTTCCATTACTCCTTGTCATATGGATGTATGAACGTGTGTGTGACCTCAGATTAATAATAGTAGATGTTAAAACACAAATATATATATATATATTATGTTAATATATATGTGTGTGATATTACCTCTGTTGTATATGTAAAAGCTACATGCAACTATCGATCTTAATTCAATGAAATAATAATATTTTTATAGCACAGATGGTGCATGCATGCATATAGGGAACGAAAAAGAGAAAATTTTATATGGGAAAGGAATTTGAAAACTGAAATACGCAATGGAAAGAAATGAGAATTTTTAAGATATACAATGAATGCGATGATACCATTAATTATAATTTATTATACTATATACCTATTAAATATTATTTGTATATCAAAATATAAAAGGGATTTTTTAGCATATTGTTCTGCTTCAATTGTAAATCTCAATGCATAGTTCGTTCGATGAGTCTTCGATCATATTTGGTCAAAACACACACACACATGAGTGTTCACATGATCATATTTTAAAAGTAAATGATACGAATTCTGAAAGTGAGCCAGATCGTTTCTCCTATGCATACGTAAGTTATACATGTATGTTTGATAAAATGCACATTGATGAATAAGTATGGCATCAGAAACGTTGGACGTCTTACTAGTGTCTAGTTGATATACAGACGATATGTTACATATGTGACTAGAATATTTTCACTAAAATTGCACCATTTTAAAGTCTATATGGTCTGATACAGTCTCAAATGATGAAATTCAAATGCTGGGAGGATCAAAGCAATACTGACTCTACCGATTGAACCCATGATTAGAACCCAAGAGAAAAAGCCTATGAAATTTAATCAAATCATTGGATAAATGATAAACTAATTAAGATCGGACCAGCTCAACCATAATTCACGATCATCGGATGCATCAGCGCGGCCTGGATGCATGGCACCTGAATTGTAAAGATTGTTGAGCGAGAGGGAAAGAGATTTTTCATTGCTTTTTGTAAATAGAATATAGATTTTGTGTGTACATGCAGCTAAAGCTCATAAAACCAGTGGTTTAAGCACCATCTTTTTTTTTAGAATATTTAGAGGTGATCAATAGAAAATGATCTAGTGGTTAATGACGAGTTTGAACGACAACTAGTGTTTCAGGTGCGGAACAATGTGGTCGAATGGTAAAGAAAAGGGCTGATACTCTAACACGTTTCTGGTTTGATTCACCTGTTACGCGAGACTAAGTATCAATGCTTTTTAAACACCTACACGAATACGGATTTATGTTTTAAGACTCATTTACACATCGGACAGATGATTTATCCTGTGGGCTGCACCACTACTCAGAAATTTGTATATTCCCTTACATAAACGATAATTAGAAGAAAAAAACACTAGTGTTTCAGACACCAACTATAGTTTAATATATGTGCTGGTTTTGTAAGTGTTTTTGGATTCTTTTTCAAGATGTAGTAATTTGTGATTCACGAATAAGTGTATACTCATTGTTATTGGTCCAAGAGTTTTTTGTTATTATAAATTGTTGAAGATGAACAAGTAACAAAAATACTCTCAATAGGATAAGAAAAGAGTCAAAATCATCTAATGATATTTGTAACCTACAAAAAATTTCTTGACGTTATGATTTTAGATTAATATGGTATATAAAAAGAATAATATACATTGCAATTAATGTGAGATTTGGATCACAAAATCAGATCTATATCCAGTATCATAATTATCCTATAAGTAAACCGGGATAGATTCTGTTTCAGAACCGGATCGGTTTACCTTAATGTATATTCTTTGGTTTAACCCACCCGAACCCCTAAAACTCGGGTCTTTATAACCGAAAATCGCCCCATCGGATCTGATGTATTCTTCGATCCAGCTTCTTCCCACCCGTAACCCTTAAAAACAACTCCTCGGATCCTCCGATTGTAGAGCCACTCTCCACAGATTCTCAAACCCTTTTTTCTTATTATAAACAAAGGTAAACAAATTTCAAACCTTTCTGCTTTCTCCTCTGTTCTCACTCTCTTCATATGAAAAAAATAAAACTCTGTGTTCTTAGCAAATCTCAAAAGGGTTTCTTTCTCCAGTGTAAAGGATCCGACTTTATAGCTTTAATTGTCTCACTGTGTCACAATTTGATCTCTTTTGCACTTGATGATGATGTGTTTGGTTTTTGATATAACTGTGTAATGCTGATGGTGATAAGGTTCTTTAGGAGATAGATGATTCAAAGTGTTTGTTTTTAGTCTAAAGTTTGTTGTTTTAATCAATGGGTAATGATTTTTTTTGGTGCAGCAGCGAGTTTTTTTTGGGTGTGATGGATGAATCAAACGAGATCATCCTGCAGAAATCGAAGAGGTTGACATCTGTTGTGTGGAACTACTTTGAGAGGGTGAGAAAGGCTGATGTGTGCTATGCTGTTTGCATTCAGTGTAATAAGAAACTAAGCGGTTCCAGCAACAGTGGGACAACTCATCTCAGGAACCATCTCATGCGTTGTCTCAAAAGAACCAACCACGACATGTCTCAGCTTCTGACTCCCAAGAGAAGGAAGAAGGAGAATCCAGTGACTGTTGCTACTATCGGTTTCGATGATGGTCAGCCGAAGGAGGGTTACATTAGGCCTAAGTTTGATCATGAGCAACGTAGAGGGGATGAGATTGTTCTGAGCCGAGGAGGCGGAGGAGGAGGAGGAGGAGGAGGGAGGTTTAGTCAAGAGAGGAGTCAGGTTGATCTTGCACGTATGATTATATTACATGACTATCCGTTATCTATGGTTGATCATGTTGGCTTCAAAGTGTTTGCTAGGAATCTTCAGCCATTGTTTGAACCTGTGGCTAATAGCACCATTGAGGAAAACATGTATGGAGATTTACATTAGAGAGAAGCAGAGAGTGCAGCATGCTTTGAGTAATCTATACGGTAAGATCAATCTTTCGGTGGAGATGTGGTCTTCCAGAGACAATGCTAACTACGTGTGTTTAGCCTCTCATTATATCGATGAGGAGTGGAGGCTACAGAGGAATGTTCTCAACTTCATCACATTGGATCCTTCTCATACAGAAGATATGCTCTCTGAAGTAATCATTAGGTGTTTGATGGAGTGGAGTCTTGAGAGCAAGCTTTTCGCTGTTACCTTTGATAGTTTCTCTGTTAATGATGAGATTGTCCTGAGGATTAAAGACCACATGTCTCAGAGCAGCCAAGTCTTGATCAACGGGCAGTTACTTGAGCTGAGATCCGCCGCTCATCTTCAGAATGCTATTGTTCAAGACTGCTTAGAGGCTATGAGAGATGTGATCCAAAAGATTAGAGGAAGCGTGAGGTATGTCAAGAGCTCACAATCAACACAAGCAAGGTTCAACGAGATTGCTCAACTCGCAGGGATCAACTCCGAGAAGATCTTGGTTCTTGATTCTCTTGATACATGGAACTCTACTTACGAAATGCTTGAAACTGTACTGGAGTACAAGGGTGCGTTTTGCCATTTGCGTGATCACGACCAAGGGTTTGATTCATCACTAACCGACGAGGAGTGGGAGTGGACAAGATCTGTTACCGGTTATCTTAAGCTTGTGTTCGAGATTGCCGGTGATTTTTCAAGAAACAAATGTCCTACAGCGAATGTATACTTTGCTGAGATGTGTGACATCCACATACAGTTGATCGAATGGTGCAAGAACCAGGACAGTTTCTTGAGCTCTCTTGCAGCGAAGATGAAGTCTAAGTTCGATGAGTACTGGAACAAATGTAGCCTTGTGTTAGCAATCGCAGCTATCTTAGATCCACGGTTCAAGATGAAGTTGGTAGAGTATTACTACTCTAAAATCTATGGCAGTACAGCTCTGGACCGTATCAAGGAAGTGTCTAATGGTGTCAAGGAGCTTCTTGATGCATACACAATCTGCTCAGCCATTGGTGAAGACTCTTCCTTCTCTGGCTCAGGGTTAAGTAGAGGTGGTATGGATACTAGAGACAGACTGAAAGGATTTGACAAGTTTCTCCACGAGACTTCTCAGAACCAAAACACAACATCGGATTTAGACAAGTACTTGTCTGAGCCTATCTTTCCCCGTAGTGGTGAGTTCAACATTCTGAACTACTGGAAGGTTCATACACCGAGATACCCTGTTCTCTCCATGATGTCACGTGATATTCTTGGGACACCGATGTCAATCTTTGCGGCTGATTCAACATTTCAGCTCTGGGAGACCGGTGCTTGATGAGAGTAAGAGTTCCTTGAACCCTGATATTAGACAAGCTTTGTTCTGTGCGCATGATTGGTTATCTACAGAGCCAGAAGGTACAGTCTCAGACTCTTTTTTAACATCTTCTTCGTTGTTTATAAGAACTCAAAAGCAATCAATCATCTGCTATACTACTGACTTTGTCTTTAAATTTTATAACGAGCCAAGACGCTACACCATTGTCTAGACAATATGCTCAACCTCTGTGAAGAGAACAACAAAATTCAAGGTACTAAGCTTCATCTGTTCTTGTCTTCCACCATTTATTCATCAGTTTGGCATCTTTATATAAGAATTACTGTGCATCGTTGCAGGATGACTAGATTATATGATGTTGGTCGTAGTTTGCAGGTGGTGAAGGCAAGGTGTTTTTAGATGGTTGTATGGTTGGTGAAGATTTGAGGACATGAAGTATATAGTTTATTTTATAGTTTGAGTTTGCAATTACTATTTATGCATTAGAAAGATTTGATTTATGAAAGACATTGTTACATTGTTCTTGTAACAAAAAGAATCTTTCAAAGTTTAAAGCAAAGGGAAATAAGTTAAAGCAGCCAATATTGTTTCTTCTCTGTTAATCTTTTCATTGTCTTGATATGAAATCACTATGATAGGAGTAGAAATCAATAATGATAGTAAAAGAAACTCTTATAAATTCATTTCTGTAATAATATTAATGTAACAAAGATATGTTCGTAGTACAGTGCCAAAAAAGAATCATACAAAAACAAATCAATAATGGTAGAATCATTAGAGGAAACTACCTGCAGGATAATTTAACAAAGTTTATGTGTGTTAAGGAGTGTTTTACGTTCTCTTGTTGGGTTCAAAGACGTATTTGATCAACGACTCTTTGATGGAAAGCATCTCAGGAAACTCCTTGCTGAGCTTGGCTCCATCCATCTCGTTGTTGCTCCTTGGTGCCACAATGACCTTAGCCTGTTCTTCCAAAGTGAAGTTGGACCATTTGAATCCCGGCTCGATGTAACTCTTGTACATCTCTAGTATCTCGTTGTGGCTCACCACTCCTGGATTGGTGAAGTTCCAAACTCCCCTCAGGTTCCTCTTAGCCATCTCGATTGAGATTGGTAAGAGTTCGTCTAGTATGGTCATGCTGTTTGGGATGTTCACCACTTTGTTGTAACGTGAGATCTTTGTGATGAAGTTTCGTGGGTTGTTCAAGTCGGATGAGATTGGCATACGTACTCTCAAGGTGCATACGTTGTCAAACTCTCTTAGAAGCTCTTCCACCTGGTGAAAATAGAAACATTGAGGATCAAATGTGATGTGGTTATGTGTTAAGACTGTTAGTGTATTACCATGGCCTTTGTTTTTGAGTAGAAGGAACCGGTGAAGTTTTGGTTTGTCTTCTTCCTTAAAGCCAACCCCTGAACCTTCAGGATGTGCAGCGTCATACTCAAATATACAACCAGTGGCAAAGTTCATCATCAACAGATTATTCTCTCTGCAAACATCTGCCAGAGTCAAAGTACCAGCAACATTGGCTCTGATAGTCTCGGTTTTGTGGGACTCACACCAGTCCACATTAGGTCTGCCTGTTACTCCGGCTGCATTAAAGACATGAGTTGGTTTGACACTGCGAACATCCGCCACGAGAGAAGCTCTATCCTCTAGTCTCCCTTTCCCATACTCATATGGGATCCCTTGCTTTTCACATAGTTTTCCAAGAAGACCACCTAGCCACCCAGTCTTGCCGTAGATAAGGAACTTAAAGGGTGTTTTGTTGTCTCCAGAACTACCAGTCTTGGTGGGAGTAACAACAGTGAATGTCTGGTTCCCATCTGAATCCTTGTTCTCGTCACAGCTATCACAAGTCTATCACCGGCATCATAAGCATCCTGGATGAGGCAGTCAGAGCTCCAGTAACATCTCCCCACCAATCAGGGTTCTCAGTGTACCATTCCATTGTCTTCCTCAGTCCTTCCTCCCAAGTAGTTCGTTCAGACCATCCCAATTTCTTCAGCTTCTGGTCATCAAGAAAGTACCTCTGGTCATTAAACGGCCGGTTCTCCACAAACTGAATAGTGAGTCAGGTCAGTTCCAAAGAGTTTGGAGATATCATTAGCCACATCAATCACTCTCCTTTCCTCGTATGTCCCATATTATAAACATGGTTAACTTCCCCTTTGTGTAGAACAACCTCAAAAGCCTCAGCAACATCTTCACAGTACAAATAACTCTCACGTTAGATCCATCCCCATGGATCGGAAGCGGCTTCCCATTCATAGCCACAACATGAACTTAGGAATCAGCTTTTCAGGAAACTGGTTAGGACCATAAACATTGTTCCCACGAGTAGTAATAACCGGCAAACCATATGATCTCCCATAGGCCATCACAAGCATCTCAGCTCCAGCCTTAGTAGGCAGAGTAAGGATTGGTCGGAAGCAACTGAGAAGCTTCATGGTTCCCCACGGAAGCATCCTCATCAGTCTCTCCGTAAACCTCATCAGTACTCACATGGATAAACCTCCTGATCTGACCAGTGACTTTACAAGCTTCAAGAAGGACATGAGTACCTAGATATTGTTCTTGGTGAAACTCAAAGCTATTACCAAAAGAGTTGTCAACATGGGTTTGAGCAGCAAAGTGCATGATCGTGTCTATGTTTTCAGTGATGAGGAGGTAGCTGACGAGGTCATCACTGGCTATGTCTCCCTTGACGAACTTGAAGTTGGGTGAGGATTTGGAAGGGTTGAGGTTTTTGAGGTTGGAACAGTAGTCAAGCTTGTCGAGGACAACGATTTTGTAGTGAGGGTAGGTGCGGACTAGTCTGTTGGCAACATGGGAGGCTATGAAACCAGCAGCTCCAGTGATGAGGATGTTCTTGGGCTTATAAGTAGCCATTGTGATATGAAATATGATATCTGCAACACACCACCCAGAAAGAAAGTATGAAATTGCATAAAACAAAGGTTTTTGCACTCAACAATGATGAAACAGGGTGGCTTTGGGCCAAACTCAATATCTACTATATTAAACAGAGTACTGTTTGAATTTACCGTGACATCTTTTAAATTTGGACCTATTAAATATGTTGTACTAAATATAAAACATAATTGTATTATTAATACTAATATATGAATCGAGTACATAATACAACCCCTGCATTATGGAAAATCCCATTTACTTCTCTAACCAACCATAGAGAATATTCATACAAAAAGTCAATAATTTAATTTTAGAAGAAAATTTTGTACGGATTTGTCTAACAGAAAATATTTACATTAGAAATTGACATGCAAGATTTTATAATAAACGGTATATATATAGTCTATTTACCTATTTTGCTAGCAATATCAATAAAATCAGAAATCATTTATTAATGATCATTATAGTTTGTTATTTGAACTCGAATTCTATTGTGTCTCCAACATTGTTATTTGAAACCAGACCAAAATAATAAAACTCAAACTAAACCAAAATTCGTAAATAACTGAATAATTTCTATATTTCTTGAACCAAAAATCAAAACTACAATCAAACGCGGAATAATCCAAAAACTAAGACAACGATAATTTGAAAGCAAACATGTTAATTAAATTCTGTTAACAAAAATAATATCGCGCTTTAAAGCGGCGGGTTGTATCCTAGTTAATGTTCATTCCAAACCTTTACATTTTCTATAGGCCAATTTTTTCAAATAGCATACTTAAGTTTTTAAGTAAAAGAAAATGATCGATATAGCTAATCTATTTTGAAACTTTTAATATTTATTTTTTATTTTATAAAATTTTACATTCACCTTCAAAACTCTGCCTCGCAACTCTAAACAATAAGTATAGATTAGTTAATCCTAAGTATAAGTGTATAGTTATACACTTTCATAAAATCCATTTTGATCATTTTTTCTTTACAGGCTATTTTGTGACAAAAATTATGGTCATAAGATCTCAGTTATATATGCGCTCTCAAATCATGAAAAATTAAACTTATTATTACTAAAGTTCTTAGTAAATGTATATGGTCCTAAGATCTCAGTTCTACTAGGCTTGGAAGTTAAGGGATCCGTCAGATTTGATTCGGTTGATTTGGATTTTTGGTATTATGTTCAAAAATATCATTCAAATTTTACTAATTATCGAATTGGATTCAATTCGATTCAGTTTCTTTCAGATTCGGTTCGGATCCGAAACCACAATAAAATACTACCATTATGATTAGACCATGATCGGATTATAACTAATGTCTTAAATCATACAAACTAGTACAAAATGTAATATCAGGAAAAAGGCAGATCCAGATCCATAAGTATGACAAATGTAATGAACAACAGATCCAATGGCAAAACGATAAACAAGCTTCACTAGATATCATAGAAACCAACAAAAAGCTCAAAAAATCAACCACTACATTCACGAATTAGCTCGGAAAACAGAGAGAATTATGGAACATAAAAGAGTTCAGGTGCATACCTGGTCGAATCAGATCAAGATGAATCTAAACTTGAATAAGGTCTCAAGATGCTTAGAGAGGGAAAATACGAGGAGAGGGAGAGGGATCAATTGAATATAAGAGTGTGAAGACTAATAGAGGAGAAATGATGAAGAAAGAAAAGAGAGGGAAGGATCTAACGAGCGTCCCTGAGACAGTTAAGGACAACCAGTGGACTCCACTAAATTACCTATTTGCCCTTACTACGCTTTAACAATTACGATTCAACATGTCCGCTTGAGTTTCGGTTTCGTAATGTCAGAAACAAGGCCATCATCTTTGGGCCTTGTCATCGCTGTTTACGCAATAGTAAAGCCCGTTACTGTCTATGGGCCTTGGCCTCTCTCACTCACAAGTATTAGAAAAGGGCCACTCCTGTCCTGCTTCCCCAAAAGTTTGTAGATAATTGATTTGATTTATTCATCTTATCAAAATCAACAATTAAACCTGCGACATGTTTATATAGCAATCATGTGTTGTGTTTTGTCTTCCCTCTATAACGACAATATAATGGTACATTTCATGATCATTACGTAACGATCTATTAATCTTTACTAAAGTAAATTCATTTTATTTTATTATATATTCTCTTTGTTCTAAATACTTATACCTGGTGTTTTGTTGTATACAAAAGAATTAAAATATACACTATTTTTTTAAAAACAACATTAAAATATAAATCAAAATTAATCTAGCAAATCCTTAAAAATAAGTATAAAATATCATTGGTCAAATAGTGTTCAATAAAACTAAAATCAATATAAAATATAAAAACACCATCTATTTTGAAATAAGTTTTTTTTTAAAACATCATCTATTTTGGAACGGAAGAAGTAGTAAAATGGAATAAGATTAAAATAATTTTACTCAAAACTCTATTTCTACAGTGAAAAATATAGTTAAGTTACTCTAAAACCTTATTGTTTCTCTACTTTTGCGGTTTTACCATTGTGTTTGTAAGCAATGCTAATTAAAATATTAGACAACACGACTGCAAAGAAAGCAAGGAGCTCAAATACTACGGTCGATGAAGAATATTTGTCGCAAAACAAAAACTAAGCCATTAGACATGTATATGTTGGAACAAAAAATTGTTAGGTTTAGGCTTTTAGCATGGAACGAGAGTAAAATCAGTTTTAAATCTGAACATATTAATTCAAAAAGAAACTTATGAAGAGGGTCAGTATAGAAAATTGATGAGACGCACTCGTGATATTTGCGTAACGTTAGGTTAATATAAAAGAAAATATTAGTTGTACAACTTTGTATAAAGATCGCGTGACTTCGCTTTTAATTTAGGTCATCAGCGACATGCCTGGGTTAGTCAACTAATTATTGATTACTTTTGAGAATCTTGACATTGTTTTATTTTTTCATTTCTTAGTTAGTTAAGATATCGATTAGTTAAGACCACAAAAACACATGATTTATTATTGGATATGGACTAAGCTAAAATCAGACTTTAGATTGTTTATCGGAAGCAAAAGTAAGTTTGGTTTACACATCTCTTTTGAGTTGTCATTCTCAGGATTCTAGCGAGTGATTCAGCACGAATACTCGCGGTCAGGGATGATCTTGTTGATAGAGTAGAACTAAAGACACGACGAGCAAGTGTTTCTTTTATTATTTTTTAAATGCTTGTCTAAGGAAATATCGAATTTTAACCACAAACGAAAACTCAATCCAAAAGGAAAAGAAATGATCGGTCAGGACTTATCTTTAGATAAATCAAGTGGGGATCAATGTCAGACGGAGATAGCAACATTCGAAAGCTCAAGCTCAATCGAGAAGACATTTAATTAAGCCTCTCACCTGGACATCCTTTTCACATTTTGCAATATTATTTCGGAATATTCATGAAGCTGGAATATTAGAAAAAAAAATTACAAATGACATAGTAAAATCAGTTATTTTATTTTAAATTATTGAAACTAGACTTATGTAGTTTATAATCTCATAAACACCGTATATAATATTGTAGTTAGTTTTGATCCTTTTGGATTTATGAATACTAATAATCAATGAAGTCTTACTAGTCAAATATCAATTTATTAAAATTCTGTTTTTTTTTAAATATTATTTTATAGAAATTTGGATGATTTTATGCATGTTTAACGTGTTCATGTCATTTTGTAATTTGTAACAAAAATACGTAACTTTGTTGGTAGAAATAGTAGACAGCCAAATCTGGACCGCATATGCATATATCGTACGCATTCAATCTTTTGGTCGCTTGCTCTTTAAAGAAAGTCATCTTCTATTACAAATCATATTCAGTTAGTTTCTCTATTAGTTCTATCTTCTTTGCATCTGTCTCTATAGAACAGAACAGAGCAAAGAAGAGAAGCTGAAGCTTTGTTGTTCTAAAGTAAAACAAATATACTTTTCTTCTTTTGTATGAGACAGAGAAGCTTCTTATGGATTTATTTGCTTTAGATGGTTCTTTCTCCATGTGGAAAGATGTTGCTGGAATCGCAGGTAATGACTTTAATCTGCTTTTGATTCTGTTCACTGTGAGTTTTGATTCTTTTTAGTTTAATGGATATACATTTATTGGATCTGGCTTTATTACCATGACTATCACCAAATCAAGAAATATGCCTGGTTTTTTGGTCTATGTTTTTCTTCTTTAGCACTAAAAACAAGAACTCTGCTTAATGTTTACTATTGTTGCATTGTTTGTTCTGTTTCAGGCAACATATTTGGCATTTGGGCTATTTGTTTCACCGATGTAAGTTCTTTTGCTTCATGTTCAAGAAAATAGCTAGGTGGCAATTAATAATTTTATACGAGATTATTGATTAGGCAGGCACCTAAACGGATTTTAGGCGCTTAAACGGATTTTTAGAACAGTGTCATCTAATAATCTTGGACTCCTTACTTGTCATAAACATAGTTTTTTCTTTATGCATGGACTTTTCACTGGTTCTTTCTCATTTGTGTGTGTGTGTGTCTCTATGTTTTTATATTCAGGCCAACATTTAGGAGAATCATGAGGAACAAATCGACCGAGCAATTCTCCGGTTTACCATACATTTACGCTCTTTTAAACTGCTTGATCTGCCTTTGGTACGGCTCACCTTACGTATCTCAAAGAAACTTCATGCTTGTGACTGTGAATGCCGTTGGAGCCACTTTTCAGCTTTGTTACATTGTCCTCTCATCTTGCATACAGACAGAAGACCAAGGTTTCTTGATTGGTTTCTCACATGAAAAACAAATTGCTAGTTAAAATTGTTGGTTTTCACTCTAATCAAGTTCTTGAATCATGGCAGATGAGGATGCTTGTTTTGCTTCTTGTGGTGTTTGCTGTGGTTGCATTGATTGTAGATGGAAGTTTGCAGATACCTGAGAAGCTCAACACGATGGGTACCCTTGTCGGGTTCTTGGAGCTGCGGTTCTCTTGTCTCCATGTTTGCTTCTCCCTTGTTTGTTATTGTAAGTTTCCAAGAAACTTACCAGCAAGTACTTTCATGTGTTGCACCTTTGTTGATTGGCCATGACTTGTCTTGTCTTTTGCAGAACTTAGTGATTCAGACAAAGAGCGTTGAGTTTATGCCGTTTTATCTTTCTCTATCTACTTTCTTGATGAGTGCTTCCTTCTTCATGTTTGGGCTATTCAACAGTGACGCCTTTGTTTATGTAAGTTGTACTCTTCAGTAAGTGTGTTGTTTCTCTTAAAAGTATTAACAAAAACTTTATTGTTTTGGAAAACTCAGACACCAAATGGAATAGGAACGGTTCTTGGTATTGTGCAGCTATCTTTGTACTGCTACTACCACAGAAACTCTATAGTTGAAGAAAACAAAAGAGCCTTTGATTGTTTCTTATGTGTGAGTTTCAGCAAAGAAGCAACTCAACGGTGGGGAAAAACAAAACAAAAATTGTGGTTTGATTTGAAGAACATTGTCAATATATTGTTAGTTTAGAAAGATTATTCTACTTCTTTCTTCAATAAGATTTTGCTTTCTTTGTCATAGATTGATAGAAAAATATGCATTTTTTTTTGGCTAAAAAGAAACTTGCATCTTGCTACACATCTTGTAGCAATTACATGGCGGTTTACATAAAACATCTTTTGTTTTGAGTTCTCCAAACCCTACCTTACATGGCGGTTTTAAAACTTGTTACACACGAAACTTCAAGAGACTTCCTTGCCGAGAGAAACAACTACCAAAGCAAATCTCTCAAAGTTGTTCTTACCAGAGGACCCTGTTTAACGCTGCAAACAGTAACAAGAACTTATAATCAGTCTCTCACCAAAAATATTGGGGAAAATTCAGTTTTACCGAAAGTTTGGTACTATTTTTAAAATTTACCAATGAATGACTATTTTTACAAATATTAGAAATTTGTGATAAAAATAACACTAAACTAATTTTTTTTTAATATTTATGGAACATTTATAAACTCAACCTCAACACCTTAATATTAAACCATAAACAATAATCACTAAAATCTAAAACAAAAAATTAGTATATTTTTTAACTGGTGATATTTTTGAAAAGTGGGTACTTTAACTTGTAGTATTTTTAACAATTTCTCAAAAATATTTTTCTTGTTGTTTTGAAGAAGTGTAAAACTAAAACACTCACTTCTTCTTGAAGATGGAGACTGATGAACCGGATCACCACGTTGATCATACAATATTAAACCACTAAACCGGGGGAGTTCACATTTCTCACCCATCAGAATAGGCCTCTGCCAAACCGGATCAACCGCATTAAGACTCCTTTCTTTAACCGCAAGCAACGGCCGTGGCCTAGGCGTTTCCATCTCCATCCACTTAGCAGCAGAGCTCCAACAAAACGAACTCATCAGTCTCCTCTTCACTTTGGCTCCACTTATTACAATTCCTCTTTCATCCATTGGTGTTGACTCAACAAACGCCCACTCCGCGTCTGCTACTTGCTTTCCTCGAGAGTTGCGGTTGAGAAACGCTTGGCGGCTGTGCAGAGGAGCGTTACTGCAGCTGCTGTTCCCAACCAAGATCACGACCGCGTCTTGCGTTGTTAGCTTCAGTTTATCCTCTAACGTTCCACAAGGCTTCCATTGTTCTTTTGTCTTTTAGGGGTTTATTAGAGCTATTGGAGAGAGTAGCGGGTGAGGAATGTATATAGGTGAAAATAGTGAGCTTCATGTGAATTTCACCGATAAATTTAATGTGTCATTATTATGATATTTATACCTTCCTATAGTTTCATTCCTCCCCAACAAGACCAGATTTGGACATAGTCGGGTGAAACATTGGTATTTACTTTCAATTTTTTTAAAAATTTTTACATAGGAATAAACCTCAAATTACGATTTTTTTTTTTTTGAAAAATTCTTAAAAGAATATTTATAACCTCCGAAATCTCAGATCCGACCTTGCTCCTCAGTTAAATATTTCATCTCACCTTGACTTTGGATTTTTTATTTTGGCTATAAACTATATACTAGAAATATTTGTTAATGCAAAATGATATAAATTCATCTAGTATGAAATATTCAACTCTGTGGTTACTTAAAATGGTTTTGTATTCTTTTGCTATAGCTTATGGAAATACTATATATATAGCTTGTAGGGACACAGAGTTTTTTATGACATCACGAGCCACACAAGGTTTGTTTGTTCATGTTCTTGTTGGGTGGGGATGAATTAAAAGATGGGAGCAAAGTGAAGGACAATTCTTTTCACATATCTCATGTTCTTTGTAGTTCAAGGTGCATAGCACACACATCTAAAGTATGTGTTCATATGATGACAATGCTGGTTCAGGCACATGCAGGCGTTGAAGGCTATTATCCTCCTCCTCTATGGACCACCCCGCTGCCTGGACTTGGTGACTGGTGGCTGTGATAAAAACACTCTGAGAAAAAGGTAAGATTTGCATCATACTGTACCTATTTGGTTGTATATTAGTTTTTGATGATAAGTTTATGTTTGTCAGCAGCATGTAAATGGAAGCTTAATGCTATGTATATAGTTTTAGTTTTAATTTTAGTTTTGGTTATATAACAAGTATTAGAAAGCCTGAAGGCCATAAAACACTCTTTTACTTGCAGCTCTGAGAAGCTTCATATATAGTTTTAGGAAGCTTAATTCCATGTTATGTTCTGTTTGAATTGGTTTAGGTTGCACAAAGCTAATTTCTTTTCTGGTTCATGTCATGATCATAATTATATTTTCTTTTGGAAAATAGATAAAATGTTTGTTATCATCTTGTCTTCATTGTGATCAGAAATCAAATAACAAAAACACTTTTAGTGAAATAAATCCTTGCAGTTGAAGTGTTGAAAAATAAAAATCAATGTACATACTACATCCAGAAGACTAATACCACTTGACTAAACACATTCAGTTGTTAAGATACTTAAGCCAAGTTGTCAAGAATATTGTATATACCATACATAAAATTCATATATATTTTTTTTGTGTTAATGTTAAATTCATACTTTCTACTAGAGTAAGATTAAATTTTCATGAAAAAAAAGGATTAATTTTCATGAATATAATGGATATTCAGATAGATTCAAACTAAGACTCAACATGTGGAAGTTCAGTCAATATACTGTCTCTCATGTTCGGCCCAAAGAGGCCTGTTCTTCTTGAAAACATGATAACCAAAACAAAATGCTGATAACCTAACCGGAATCTCATACCAATAGTCTGGTTTAACAAAAGACATTGGTGTCGCGCGCCGCCTTGGAACAAACCGAGATCGAGAATTTCTCCGACCATCATAACCGCAACAACTACAACAAGTCTTAGCTCGTCAAAGTTTTCAGTTCCAGTAAAATACTAAAATTAATTAACAAAACCCCTAGAACTTAAGGTTTCAGAAACGTGTAATGACTATTTTCGCGCAGATTTGCATCCAAAACGTCAGTTCTGATTCAGAAAGTGAAACAATCGAAACCCAGAAGAACATATGAAGAAGAATCAGTTTGGAAAATTTGCAAAAAAAAATTTGGACCATTTCTCGATTTGTGCGTGTCATCCTTGCGCAGGGGCCATGCTAATCTTCTCTGTATCGTTCCAATTTTATCGGATGTCCCCGAAGGGACAATCATGTTTGTGACTCTTTCGCCATATAAACACAACTTCTTCTCTTCGCTGAACGATGTGGGACTGTTTAAGTTCCTAGTTAGCAGCTTACATGGGCCTATTTCTTTGTAGTAAGCCCACTAACGTTATGAACCCTATAAAAAAAACTAAAGAAGCCTCAATTTCAAATCGTGGAGGCCAAAGAACATGACCGTCTTCTTCCTCGGGATCCAGATTCAAAAATTATCCATTAAATATCTGAGGTTACTCCCACGAAACCCAGATTTATCCTCCCTTATAAAGCTTTCTCCTTTATCATCTTTCTACTCCACACTCTCTGAACATCCGAAGAGATACGAGTACCACAATGTCGCTACATGCATCGCCGCATTGCAACGCTGCGCGCATCGCAACGACGCCGTTTCCGGCGGAGAGATACACGGCTTCATGCTCCGAAAAGGGCTTCTCTACGATTCCCCTCGCGCCGTCACCAGCCTCGTCAACATGTACGCCAAGTGTGGTCTCATGCGGGCGCGCGATCTCCGTCTCCGGTGGATCGGAGCGTGACGTGTTCGCTTATAACGCGATTATCTCCGGGTTTGTGGTAAATGGGTTTCCTTTCGATGCGATGGAGATGTATGGAGAGATGAGAGTTAAAGGAGTTTTACCTGATAAGTATACGTTTTCCTAGTTTGCTTAAAGGAAGCGATGCCATGGAGGTTTGTGATGTTAAGAAGGTTCATGGGTTGGTGTTTAAACTTGGGTTTGATTCGGATTGTTATGTAGGGAGTGCGTTAGTGAGTTCTTATTTGAAGTTTAGGGTAATGGAGGATTGCGCAGAAGGTGTTCGATGAATTGCCTGAGAGAGATGATAATGTGCTTTGGAACGCTTTGGTTATTGGGTATTCTCAGATGTTTAAGTTTGAGGATTTGTTTAAGATTTTTTAGTCAAATGCGTGAGGGAGGAGTTGCCTTGAGTAGGCATACCATTACTGGTGTCTTGTCAGCTTTCACTGTGTTATGTGATCTTGATAATGGTAGGTTGATCCATGGCCTCGCGGTGAAAACGGGGTTTGATTCGGGTGTTGTTGTGTCGAATGCTTTGATTGATATGTATGGAAAGAGTAGATGGTTGGAGGAAGCGGTCAAGATCTTTGAAGCGATGGATGATCATGAGAGAGATATATTTACGTGGAACTCGGTGTTATGTGTTCATGACTACTGTGGTGACCATGATGGAGCTTTAGCTATGTTCAACAGGATGCTTAGTTCCGGAATCCGAACCTGATCTGGTTACTTTGACAACAGTTCTCCCCACTTTGCGGTCGTTTAGCTGCATTGAATCAGGGAAGAGAGATTCATGGCTACATGATCGTTAACGGCCTTTTAAACCGAAACTCCAATGATGAATTCATCAACAACTCTTTGATGGACATGTACGTGAAATGCGGGGACTTGAGAGATGCACAGACTGTTTTCGACTCCATGAGGAATAAAGACTCAGCTTCTTGGAACATCATGATTAATGGTTACGGTGTGCAGAGCTGCGGTGAGTTAGCTTTGGATATGTTCTCGCGTATGTGCGAAGCCAGTGTCAGACCTGATGAGATCACATTCGTTGGGCTGCTACAAGCATGTAACCACCTCAGGCTTTGTTAGCGACGGAGAAGGTTCCTGGCAGAGATGGAGACAGTATACAACATTGTCCCAACGAGTGATCACTACACTTGTGTGATAGACATGCTTGGCCGTGCAGGTAAGCTAGATGAAGCATATAAGTTAGCCACTAACAATGCCCGTTGGGGATAATCCTGTTAGTCTGGAGGTCAATCTTAGCATCTTGTCGCCTCCACGGGAACATAGATCTCGCAGAATTGGCTTTAAAGCGGTTACATGAGCTAGATCCAGAGCATTGCGGCGGTTATATATTAATGTCTAATCTGTTTATGGAAGCCGGTGAATAGCGAGCGAGTTTTGGCCCTTAGAGAGGAAATGAAACAACGGAATGTGAAGAGACACCAGGTACTACGCTTGATTGAGGTCAATCATGAACTTCACACGTTCTTTACAGCGATAACACTCATCCGAATATGAATCTATCGAAGCTTGTTTAAGTCCGTTAACTTCTCATATATGTGGTGGTCATCAGTATACTCTGCTCGACGATTATGACTAATTTTGGTTAGACATAATATTCTTCTCTTTAAGGTTTTTAGAGGACTATTATTACTAATAAAGTTGTGTGACAGACGATAGTTTCCGGACAAGAAGATCTACGAACCAACAACAACAATTGTTTGGTGAGGTTAAAACTGAAACTTTTTTATTATTACAATCTCAGATGAGTTCAAAATCAGGCTGGATCCAATAATACTTACATTACATAAACGACTAACGAGGGGGGAACAATCACCTGATACCAAACAAACTGCTAATTCTAGACATGCCATACCCAACCGCGCCTATGCTCCGGTGTGCTGCTACTGCAACACGGGGGCTCAGCAGGACCATACTGGGATTGTGCATGCAACAGCTTAGCATCAATACCACCTTGTGCTGTGATTGGGACATAAGGTTTTGGGTTCAGCTCAGCTGGCTTTGCGGAGTTGCATGGGTGGGACAAACTGTGGTTTTGGCTGAGAGCAGCTTCTGTAGCCACCACCACGCTTCTCTTGGTTCATGGTGTTAGGATGGAAGAAACAGTTAGAAGATGCGGTCTGTGGATGGGGTACCGTGCTTCTGTAATATGTTGTCCTTGCATCATGGGACGACTCTTTGAGGTTTCCCTGGCATTCTCATAAGTTACAGATGATTCCACAGCACGACCTGGTCTAGCTGTTAGACACAAGGATGAGGATAGAATGTGAGAGACTATCGTGTCTCTATCTGTGGTATCAACCAATGGGAGTTAGCTACAACTTTTCAGCCCCAGAGAAAGGTTAATACCTGATGGTACTCTTGGAGGAGGTCCTAAAGGTTTAGATGAATTTGCTGAAGTTGATGGGAACTACTCCATTTCTTGAAGGCCTCAAAAGAAACACGTCGACTGTCTGGTGCGTTCAAGCCAGGTTGAGCATTGGATGGATACTACACTGGAGTGAACTGTAGACCTACGGAGATGAACATGAATAGATTAATCACAAGTGCCATAGGTGAATCAAAAGAGATGCATATCATGCACGGTTGATATGAACATACCGAGGAAGTGAAGTATGCTTTCTCTCTGGAGGTATGACTGGCCACTTTTGCCGCTATTTTCTTCTAGGTACGCAAATTGTTTCCTCAGATGACAAATGGCACTGCAATTGGAGAGAGAGTTTTAAGGTCTCACATCTATGTTGCTATGAAAAAAGGACAGAAAATAGTTGAGAGATTAAGTAAAAACCTAGGATACAAGAAACTTGAGGCTTCAGATCCGTTCATATAATCCTTGAGCAACTGAGGATGGTATTCTAGTATCTCCTGTAAATTAGCTCTCTAATGTCATCCTTAGTCAACCTTCGTCTTTCAAATTCAAATTCCATTTTCGAGATTTGCTGACAAGAAGGTTCTCTTTTCCACCTTAGCAAGGCCCTTAAAGTAAGGATCAGCCAGCGCCTGTTAAATAACATCACCACATTAAGAAGCTGAGATATGACAAGAGCCTTCTGCACTAATGAAAGTAAGAGAACAGGCACGCAGCGCTGCTGTAAGCAGTTGGCCTATCCTTTTGGATCAATAAGCCAACAGTGCTTTGCAAAGGCGGCAATGCTAGAGGATGCTGCGTTAGGAACTTTTGCGGTAAAGGGAACAAGACTTTCTCTCTCCTCATTTCCCGCAGGTATTTTCGAGCTTTTTCATTTCGATAACGCTGCGTCAGAGATATATACGTTATTAGTTTATGCATGTCTCCTCATGCAGCTAACGCGAAATGGAAACTTGGCTAGAAAGTGACATACTCCAGCAATGGTGCCTCTTGGTTGGTGTGGCCAAGAAGATCTGTGATGAGCTCTACTGATGAAGCCCAAGCACTTTTTCAGTTGAAACAGAGGCTTCTACATATACGCGGTCCGCAAAGATTGCAGCCAATGCTCCAAATGTCAATAGCTGGAGTATACTGCAAAGGATACAAACTACAGGTCAGTCTATTGAGCATATAATTCCGAAAAACGAGCACAGTGAGGTTTTCATTCTATCTCTAACACTGTTCCCATAGATTCTAAACCAGACCTAAAACATTCACAACTCCACAGAAAGAGCATACAAGGAGGTAGAAGAAGAAGAAGAAAAAAGTACCTTAGAACAGAATGAACCACAGAGCTCAGGTGCCCTGTACCATCATTGTGGCAACATAATCCTGAAACAGAAAGACCAAGTATATTCAAACACACTGGAGAGATCACCCAAACTGAATAAAGAGAAAGGTGGAGACAAGGGTGCAGACCGTCCAAAAGACTGTCGTGGGCGTATCATTGAATGACACTCTTGCTAGTGCCAAAGTCACAAACTTTCAACTTGCAGTTTGCATTTGCCAGAATGTTCTTCGGTTTAAGATGCGATGGTAAACATTAGCTGCCACACAAACAGAATCCAGTTAATCAGCAAGTTCACTAATCATATCAAAACTTGATAAAAAGAATAATCAAAAGCCACCTGTATGCATATACTTCAAGGCACGAAGCATCTGATAAAGAAAAAAACTGATGGTGCTCCTTAGTCAAGTCATCATTAGCTTTGATGACTTGATGCAAGTCTGACTCCATAAGCTCAAACACAACATAAATATCTTTAAACTCCCTCTTGGAAGGTGGAAGCCATGATGTTTTGATCTCGACTATATCAGGATGCCTTAGGAGCGGAGAAGCTTGACCTCACGGAGGATACGGAGCGCGTCAGAGATATGTTCAAAGACATCGTTAATCTTCTTGATAGCGACTTTCTCTCCCGTGTGTGTGTCGTATGGCTGCACAGACAACTCCGTACTTCCTTTCGCAATGACTTCAAGAATCTGGTAACGGTTCGCGTCGCCGTACTCTGTGAAAAAGTCTATCTCTTTCATGCTCTGTTTTCATCACCAAGGCGAAGAAACAGAGCAAAACTAATCAGATTCACAACAAAAGAAACAAAACTTGAAGAACCTTCTTCTATTAACGAGAAACAGAGCAAGGCACTAACCTTCTTCCCTTGAACTTGCTGCATCCTCTTCAAAAAAGATATAAAGGTCGAGTCTTTACAGATGATTCGACGAAACAGAGGAGATAAGAAGAATTATAAAAAACAGAGTGATTTTCTCAGCAACCAAACCAAACTAACCGGATAAGAATACAGAGTGATTTTCTCAACCAGTAAAGATCGAGTCTTAGTGATGATTCAATGAAACAGAGAAGGCAAGAAGAATGGTAAAAACAGAGTGATTTTCTCATAACAAACCAAACCGAACTAAACCGGATAAGAATACGCTCCAACACCCTATCGTCTTCCTCAGATTCAAATATTCAAAATTTAAGAGAGACTAACAAAAAAAGGAAACCCTTTTTCAATATGAATGATCTCAGGAGAGATCTCAAAAACCCAGAAACCAAAACCCTGAGATTCTCCAAAATGGCACTTCACAGAGAAACAAGGCTTCTTCTTCTTCTTCGAGAGATGTAGATCTCTCTCAAGATCCAGTGATTCCGAGAGAAAGAAGAATGAGAGAAGATCTGTAGATCACAAAATGTTAGTTTGCTTATATTTTTCTAATTTTAGCAATTTTTGTGGTACTTATTTGCGTACTAGAGACAGGTCACGAAGGCAATGGCATCTCGTGATTTTTAACAACTCTGAGGATGTTGAGTTACCGTTACGGTCCACTGTCGGTGTTCTTTTTGAGATCGACCCGTTGTGAGGCAACTACCGTTGGACTGACACTTTTTTACTATTAATTGTAAACCCTTTAACTAGTCATAAATCAAGGTTTTAGCCACTTTTTTATCGTCTGGTTCAATTACCCCCTTAATAGTCTTGGTAGTATAGGCCGTCAAGTTTGGTCACTTGATCTCTGTCATTGATGTTTCAGTCCAAATAAATAAACATGATTAAAGCTTAATAACCCCACAAGTTTTATGTGGATAGGCGTAAAACTACCTAACCATTGTTAAAGTTTATACACATGGCGCAATTTAAATAGTACATAACTTTTTGGATTTTCTAGAAGCTGCTTCTAAAATAATAGTATTACTACTAGTAATTACGATTACTTTAGTTTCTTAATGATACTTAATAAATAATGGAAGCATTCGAGTGTCAAAAAACTAAAAGTAGGATTATGATTTCTGCAAGCGACCTTGCCTGCCGCTAGAACGTTAAGATCATGAAGTTAAATAAGATAGGCAGTCTCATTGTCTCTCTGACTCTATCTCAAGAAAAATAATTATACAAAACATTATGATACTTGTGGAAATAAAGGTCACTTATACAATATCGACGTTTGTTTCTAGCTTTCCTTGTGAGTAACACACTTTTTCACAACTTGAGTTATCTCTTGAATAATATAATTTGAGGTATTTTAACGTATGGGTTAATATGCAAAGTCGGTCCATTAGCTAAGCATGAAAAAGACATACATATCACGGATCAATCTTAAGCCATATAAATAGTTAGTATCATTTAATATATCAATGTAGGCAAGGTGTCAGTCAAGTGACAATATTTAAACGTTTCAGCTTAAAGTTAATCTTTCATTTTCCATCACACTTTCATCGTTGTGCTACCATTCTTTAATGATATAAACAATATATACCAAGTCAGTTAGCGATTTATTAATTACATTTGTATTGAAACGTGTAAAGTCGGAGTCTAGAACAGAGCACAAATAAACAAGACTGATAAAGTCTATGTAACAAAAAATGTTCTATACAATTTGATAATGCTTAAAATACAGTGATATATTATCAAACTTGTAGAAAATTTTAGCTTTCAACATGAGATAGGAGTCAATCCAAACTTTTAGGCGACCTGACACACAATTTAATATTCTTGAAGTTCTTTTTAGTACGGATTGTGAAAACTAGATTGTGTCATTTGACATTTACATTTTTAAGGTAAACCGTAATATATTTTCAGTTTTCTGGGTTTTTTTTGCTCTCCATTGATTTGAAAACCTTAACTAAAAATTGTCATATAACTAATAACTAATACTAAAAAAATTGTCAAAACAGCACAAAGGACAAAGTTTACCACATGAGAAACATAACTCTTGTTTTATGAAAAACATATTCATTTTCATCTTTATTCAAATGTGGTAATTGCAAGAGTCGAAATAGCTCAGCCATGCAGATTTTTTTTCTTGTTTTGTTTGGTAGCCTTCAAAATGAATCAACGACCTAATTTATAGTTCAATATAAAAACAAATCCTTATCGACATGTATTATGCTAATAAGTTCTGGCGCCTGTTGCATCAACAAGGAAAATATCTTGTAACTCATAACACTAAAATATCTTTTACACCAGAAAAACAGAGGACCATAAGTTAATACGCATAAACATTTTTTTTCTGAAATTCAGTTTAATATATATTATACAGAACAATAATGCAAATATATAAGTTGATAAAAGAAGACAATAGAGGATACTGCATCATGTCGATAAAAATCTAAATATAATGCATACCATAGTGGTCCTGTGAAAGTGGCAGTAGAAGTTGCATGTGTATAGGGCCACATCAACAATTGTGTATGTCGATGTACTTGTCCAAAAGGCATATTCCTTATTTGAAACAGAGAATCCACAGAGAGATATAATATCAAAGTTGCACTGAGAATAGAGACAAATATGATTAAATCTCTGCCGTAACCCACAAGGAAACTCGGAGGTTGCTAAAAGGTCAACTTTTTGATCATTCAAAGGTGAAATAGGCATGCTGTGAGGCTTTGGACAAGACATGACTAGTTCTTACCTTCCTCTTGATTTCTTGGCCGTGAAGAGGATGAAGATCTAAGAATCTCACGTTGCAATCACATGCCTCAACACTGATAGTTGCGGCTCTTGACCATGTATTTGTTCAAGTTGCAATAGTGTCTGAGCCATGAGTTCTTACTAATTTCTGGAATGAATAGAATAGTCAGAGAATGTTGGAGATGAATTGCATCCCTCCACACGCCCATTGGATAAAAGGCCGGTCCAATGAACATGGACGTTGGGAAGTCGCGTCTTAGACGATAGCGAAGAAATAGCACCAGCTCGGCGTGCGCTTGGCATCAAAACATACGTCCTATAGTACCGCGGGACCCATTCGAGGAAACCTAGCTCGGCACCACGAGTTGAAGAATCTGAATTCGTTTTAGGCCGAATTGGCCTATTGCTCGGCCCACGGAGAGTGTGCCTGACCCATTAAGGCGAACAACGGATAGTAGACGAACGAGGAAGGCAACATCTTATAAGGGAAGATCAGAAAGTGAAAAAGGATGCTAGAATCTAAGGTTTACATTTCTACTTTCGGCCAAACTTTGGTCACCAGTCACCAATTTCTGTTTAAGGTTATTGTTTTCGAGTACAATAACGCCTTCGAGATAAATCCACAAATCGAGTTTGGTTCCTCTCTCTCTCGACCTAGCTCAACAGAACATAGAAACATTCTTGATTTAAAAGCATGTTTTATAACATGTGAATCTGAATAATTTTATTTCTCTTATATATATAATAGCTCATTTGAAAACATCACACATGCATGGGTTATGAAACTATAGCTGTGCAGGATAAAGATGAGCACCAAACGTGGGTTTAGGTGAAGACTTTGTAAGGAGCATGGACATAGGAAGGAAAAGTCGAATGAGAATCTCTGCAGAATCATTGCCATTGCCATCTTTGCCTCTGACATTGCAAAATTCTGACCTAAGCATATCCTTGGTCCCAAGAAAAAGGGAATGAAGGAGACTGGCTCTTCGTGCCTTGAGACACCATCTTTGAATCTATCAGGCTTAAACTCTGCTGCATCCTCCCCCCATAGATGGGTATCACGTTGAAGTAGCATAGTAGGTAGATTATCTGAACACCAGCTGTGTAGCTGTCAGGCGCCTACTATCTCTTTGTAATGGCTCGGGCCATATAGACTACCGGAGGATATAGCCTAAGGACCTCATTAATATCAGCGTCACCTGTTGGAAACATCATCAAAAATCATTATTAACACAACATTTTTTTCTTATTATTACAAAGTATTTTGAGTTTATTTTACTTACAACTTTAAGATGGTTAAGACCCTCTGTATTAGGTTCTTTATCACCAAAAACTTGCTTAATTTCTTCTCTTGCACGAGCCTGCCAATCTTGGTGTTGCTTAGCATAATCATTTGTCCAAACTAGAAGTACTGAGTTGTTTCTTTGCCCAGCCAAAGTAGAACAACCTGCCACTCCTCCATCACATCCTCAATGCTCATCCATCTCTTTAGCTTGCCCTAAATTCGATTCAAGAAGTGTACCCCAGAAAATCTTGCTTGGTGCTTCTCCAGCTTCTCTTGCCCTTAACCTTTGTTAACGATCCTTCTCAGTATACTTGTCTTTCTCTATCTATTGCCTTTATCTTCTATTACCCTTCGTTGGATAGTATCTGCTTAAACAAAAAACAACATGATAATGTCTTGTAATAGATAGCAGTAGACCTGTCCGAGATATGCAAATAAAACATTAGTCTAAAACCCTTAAAATTTATATAAATTAAGTCTCTACAATTGTTAAGATTTTATATTAAAAATTCTTATTAAATTGGTATAAATCTCAAAATTTGGATCAGTCTAGATAGTGGTTAAGATAAGAAGATTCAAGCCATGCAATTGAGATTTATTACCTATATGCCGGGATGAAAAATCTCCGGAAGCATGTATGAGGAGCGGTGTTTAATTCCAGTTGGAGCTCAAATATTCTCTGTCCTTCTTTATAGCTGCTGCAAAAGCTGTACGAGAGATCACATCTGCAGTCATTCTCATAAGCCAAGGCCAAACATCGACCTCACAGAGGACCCTTATCCGAGACTAACTTGTCCCATTTGCAAACAACCTCACTGCAGCACTGGTGGAACACAGGTACAGTACATATTCTATACAAAAAAATAAAAAAGCACAAGGCACAAAAAGCATTATATCTCTCTCAACATACATACATAAAGCACACTAATTAATGACTATGAAAAATGAAAGCAAAAACCTTGATCTTCTCAAGGTGGTAAACTGGTTGATGATTCTTCTGTGTTTTTCCCATTTATCACCCTCGTGACTAAGGATCCCACAGGCTATCAGTTTGCCAAGGGGAATGTATTCGGCTTCTGAAAATCATAAACTTTGTTACACACTTCCTTTATTTGCTCAGGATCCATAAGGGCTGAACGGTCGTATAGGTCCACGCCATGTAAAGAAGACGTCCTCTGTTCCAACCACAAGATATACAATAACTGAAACTTTTGTAGATTAGTAAGGGGTGGACACAAAGGAGATATCCAAAATTTTCAAAGCATATGTCATAATCTCCGTCCGGATTAACAACTTTCTGATTCATATCAGCTCTGTATCATTCAATTACTTTGGCTGTACGATGTTGGCAAAATTTGCTGATCGTTGATTCGCATCCGTAAGAAAACGTAGAATCAAACATTAAAATATAAAAATGTAAAATCTACAACTTTAATATAATATAACAGATTCATACAAAGTAAAAGTTGCTTACTATTTAAAAATTAAGAACTAATAATCGATTAGCTGAATAAAATGTCCTAAAACTTAAACAGAAATATAGATATGTAATTTATAAATATTAATATTTATATACATTTCTATATATATATGATTCAATGGTGGTGATATTCAAGATTTCATTTCGACGCAGATCAAATCAATTTCATGAGTATTTGCAGTTGCCCCTCTAATATCAGCTACTTTTTCTGTTCTCAACATATAGGGTTAATCATGGTCTAATGTAATCTGTAGTTACAGTTCTCATATATTGAAATCAAGCGACTCTATCCGTGAAGTCTTGAGCATGTGAAAGGGAGAGGCAAGACTATCGTGGGATGATATCATCTGTTAGTTTATGGTTTGGACCTTGCCCTTAACATGCTATAGTCCCTTTTCACGTCTCTACGAGTGGCGTGTAACGAAGTTCGGGAGAGACCGCCTGTCTCTCACGGGTATAGCTCTCAAGCATCTTGGTTAAACCAATAACCCACTTGAGAGTTCTGCCATATCCACCACATATACAACGCACACAGCTATAGCTACTGAAACTGTCTGCCACACATGCTGATGCTCCATTTCTTTCTCAGGATAGAGAGAGAGATGACATTCCGCATCTGTATATAAGAGCACATCATAATTGCATCTCTCACGAGAATCTACGCATGCAAAAACGTAACGTATGAGAAAGAAAGAAAAAGTGAGAACTGTAAAAATCAGCTCTAGCACCTTGTCACGTTAGAAAGAAACTTTTAGAGAAACTAGAGAAATCATCTTAATTTGTCATTTTTATGCCACAATTATTTTAATTCAAGACTGAGTATTAAATACGATATGTAGTATATATAATACAGATAATATTAAGAATCTACCAATAATCTCATGATGAATAAACTGAATAGTTCTCTTTGTTGTTAAAAATAAAATAAATAATAAATGATAGTTCTTTAATAACTAATCTAATAGCATACAATGGTGGAAAATTGCATAAAACCCTTTAAACACTAAGACCGAAGATGGTCATTCCGTTTTCAGTGCTGTGCTGAAAGTTGATATTTGATTTTTAGAACCAAATTTTGTTGTCTGGACAAAATTTACATCAGATTCTCTATAATATACATTACAATATTGGTAATCCACTTATCGTCAATTTATTTGAATTAAAAACTTAACTAAGGCGACATAATATCAAAAGTTCTACAGTCTAAACTGATTCCTAATCGATCTGGGCTAAAATTGTCCTATAGATCCATATCGATATTATTAGACTTAGGCCAAAAGGACCATCTTCTCGATAAGGTCATC
>CAJHQP010002681.1:0-80852 GCA_905132765.1 Moricandia arvensis
ATCAAAGGCTTACAGAACCAACGTTGAGTTTGATACCCATCTCGTGAACGAGATAATCGCTAACTTCTTTTATTGTCAAGGGATGTTTGACAATGGTGACTGTTTCGTCACTGAGAGTGGTGATTGGTGAATCTCAATGTACTACAAGACAGTCTTTCGTGGAGATGTATGAATTACTAGAAGCCATGAAGAGGAGAGAACTTGGACCAGCTCTTAACTAGGTAACCACAAACTCAGACAAACTAAAGCAAGCGAGGTCTGATCTTGAGATGAAGCTTCATAGGTTACGTTTCCTAGAGATATCTCAAGGGGAAATCTCTCTAGAAGCTCTCAACTATGTGAGAAAACATTTAGTTGTATATGCAGTGAGAGAACTAACACGACAATATTATTAAGCTAGATCGACTTTCAACTTAAAATTAATTGGTGATAAATAGATTTTCTTATCTATCTTATATATTACTTGAGAGTCTTTCCAACTACCGATGAGAAGAGTTAATCAATTGGTGAAAAGTGGATTAGTTCATCTATCTTATATATTACTGCTTAGGATCCCTTTCAACTATCGATAATAGACTTAATCTCTAATAAATACTTCAACCTTCGAAAGCCCATTATGTACAAAAACATATCATGGAATGTTTAGACATCCCATAAGAACGTGTTTGTGTTGTTACTTGTTTGTTAAACTTTCTAATTATTGAAAATTCTTTACATTTCCAAAATTAGTTTTAAATCAGATAATATCATCAGTATTTCAGTAGTTTTTAGTTTTCACACCTAAACTATTTGAGCTTATAACTTTTCCTTTTGGTGCTTTAGAGAAGCTATTTGATTTGAATCTTTTTTTTTTTTTTTTTTTTGAACACATTTTGATTTGAATCTTACATATACCAAATCCTAAAGATGATCATCATGTTGAATTGGTATGAAGAGAAGAGTTCAACTCATTGTATGCCATTCATTATTGGATATGAGTGGAGCACACCTATCCAGATTAAACGTACCAAAAACAATGGTGAGCACTTTGCAAAGTCTTTCTTATTCACTTTGACTGATTGGCTAGAGTGTTATTGGTAGTTAATGGGGAACATAATTGTGAAATTATAATGGGGAACACAGTAGTGGCACAATAAGTGGGAGTACAAGTTAAAAGGTTAGACTACTATCATCATGATATCTATTCAATGTACAAAGTACATGAGACAAAAAGCAAACACCATTTCCGCCGTTGCTAAAGAAAATATTTGTGACCCAATTTCACCTTTATAAAATGGAGCACCCACAAATTAAATTTGTCATATATCCAAACTATTTTTGTAACAAATTGTAATTACCATTATTTCTTTATATCACATCAAGTAAAAAAGTTAAAATAAAATAGTCTCCTTGACCTAAACAACTATAGTTTTCCCTTCTTGATTAAAAAAAAAAAAACCATGTTGACAATTTTCACACATATTCAAAAATAGTTAAATGTATTTATATTTTTATTAATTATATATATTTAATCAATATTATTTAAAAATTTGTAATTAATATTAAGTTTAAACAAAAATAAATTGTATTGTAATTTTAAAATGATATTTTGTATAATAAAAATGATGCTTTCTTAACCCATTTACTTTTCATAAAATCACAGTCGGCCATCCATAGTGAATATGGTATACAATTTGAGAAACGTCATATATCCAAACCTAGTTTCAAAAGATTTGGTAAGACTCAATAATATGTTTCATATACCATTTTTTACCATTCTATTTCTTTGTATCACTTCATTACATAACTTTATCTTAAAGAAAAAAATAAAAACAAAAACAATACACCAGAAGAAGAGACTAGAATCTAGCATTTTCAAACCCATGGAGGTCACTGACTCTGTTCATATGCTTCTTCATGATCGCCACTTTAGCCAATCTTTCAGCCGCTCTCCAAGCTGACGTTGGTGTCAACGGCTCAGTCTTCTGAGCCACAGGCTCTGGACTCTTCACCGCCACGTGTCTACCTCTCACGCGGTACAAATCTGCTATCTCACTGTCCAAACCACGTAAGCACGCGTCACCTGAACTCAAGCCATATTGCACTAGCAAGGCTCGAGCTGACGTCAGCATTCGCTCAGCGCCCGAGTGATCATTGGCTTCGATCAGCCGCCGAGACTCTGCCACGGCTCGTGTGCTGACGTGAACGTTTCTGAGCCGTGCGATGTTAGTGTTGGATGATGATCTGACGGTTATAGGACGTGGTATCAGAAGCGCTCTGTCATCTGAGTCCCTTGTTTCTAGAGTCGTTGGATCCACGTGGCGAGATCGGACGGTCATGATTCTGTGGGACCTACCGGAAGCAGGTGATTTGAGTTCCACCAACACTTCTCTTTCTTCTTCCCCGTACATGTCACCTAACCGAATGAGCCCGGATCCAAGCCAAAGAGGTCGACCCGATAGTGAATAAACCGAAGTAATATATCCTTGACCCGACCCGGAAACCAACCCGAGCTGTAAAGTAAGATCCTGAACAGACACACTCAACAAACCTTTAACGCGTTTGGCGAACACGTCCTCCGGGATAAGTTTGTTACACGCGCCTCCGAGGTAAAGAGTGTGCGTGGGGATCTCTAACTGAGAGACGCGCGTGGACGAGACGAAATCTGAATGGGCCTGATGGGCCGAGTCCGTTAAGACGAAGATGGTGGCGAACAGATTTTTCTGACGGCGATCCTCGATCACTTTAGCCGCCTTCTTAACCGCATCCTTAACGCTCATCCCCTCTCCGTCGCCGTCGCCGGAGAGATCGTCGAGAATCCGACGAGCTACTCTCCTTCCGTTCGCCGTCATCCTCCGTAGCGGCGATAACCGCTTCGAGCTCGAGGAGAAGGATACCATCGACAAACGATCGTTCTCACGGAGAGACGAAATCACCATCCTCATCGCTCGCCTCACCGTCTCAACCTTACTTCCGCCGACGTCTAGAACCGTTACTAAATCCACCGGAGGTCTGCGCCGCGACGTTTGTAACGGAGGAGATTTGATCTTCATCAGCACCGAGTACGTCTCGTTGCCTCTTCCAACCGCCACAACCGCCGCTTCCGAAGACAGTTTAACCTCAACGGAATCCGTTAAAGTTAACGGTGACGGCGTGTTAACGAAGAAGCCTTTGAAACCGCCGTTATCTTCTCCGTCTTCTTCGTTTTCGTCTGATTCAAGTATGGTGTTGATTGGAGAGATTGGAGAGGAGATGAGAGGCTCGTCGTCGTTGTAGACTCTTAAGGACTTCTTGGAGGATGATGATTCTCGGATCCTGGATTCGGATCCGGAGTCTGGGGATAGAGACAGAGGGAGAAGAGAGGTCTCTCTCCATGAGGCGCTGCAAACAGGGCAGGCGGCGAGTAGATTCCGATCACTCGCGCCTGAAGCAATACACTGGAAATGAAATGTGTGAGAACACTCCGCCGTGAATATCGCCGTTCCTCTCCCGGCTTTCGCGCTCTGTAAGCAAATCCCACATCTGCTGCCGTGACTCTGCTCATATAGATCAGACACAGATAGATGAATGAACTACTCGGAGAATCGGCTCGTTTGACTAAAACTTGATTTAATTAAATGAGTAGACAATATAAAAAAACTACAATACAATTTTAATAATAACAAAAATGTATAAATATATGTAGAGATTTTTGTTATTATTTACTCCGATGCAGTTCAAATTGTTACGATTTGAATTGTTTTGGAGTTCAGTTTGGTACTTACTTTAGTGAAACAAAGTTTTGCTTTGAGGAGAGAGAAGCTCGCCGGAGATTTCGGCGACGAAGGGGAAGAAAGACTGAGAAGAGAGAGAGGGCTTTTGTTTCTCCTCGGCGTAGTGGCTGTCGGAGTAACGTCGCCGGAAGTTCTGCACTGAAGATTGGGACTAGCGGGAAGAGACGGTGAGGGAGTAGCCACAGCCCAACTCTGGCAACGAAGAGTGGAGCTAGCTGAATCGGGTCGGGTCTCAGACTTTGGAGTAGACGGGTTCGAGAAGAAACCGAACATTGAAGTGGGTTTTGCGCGATCGTCGACTCTATCGTCGTCTGTCTTTCTATGTTTGGAAATCCAAAACGTTCTTTTCAAACCATTCATCATCTTCAAACTTGTGTTTTTGTTGTCTTTCTAAGTGAGTGGAAAGGGAAAGAAAATGTTATTGAGTTTTTAATTGTGAAACGATGAAGATCGAAGACACTTAATACAGAGAGTGGTGGTGGGAGAGACAAAGAACAGGAGAAAATGGTGGGGTTGAGTTTTTTATAAAAGCGGCCTTCATTTTTTTTTTCTTTCATAGACAAAAGAATAGTGAAATTTAATTATTGGGATTATCAAGATATTTGTTGTTATTTTCAAGAAAATTAGAAAAGAAAAGCTGTTAATTTTAAAAGTTACTGCTTGGCGTTGGTCTTCGTCGGCATTTCCCTAGGAGTAAATATAAAACTCACCCTATGAGCCTATGAATGTTATTCTAGATCCGAATAATTGGTGTAGTTCACTGTCCCTAGGATTTAATATGGTTGATGCTACTCTTATAATATAGTTGAAATGTTTTAGTTAAATTATTGAAGATATATGGGATGAAACAAATTTATTACGCAGTCAAATAAATGTTGAGATAAGTTATTTTAATACTATCAATTATGTCTATATAATTCTGCATATTATTTTTGTTATTATTCACTTAGTCGTAGCTAGTGAAAAAAAAAATGAGAAAAAGTGAATGGAGAAGAAGATGATCTTTATTCAGAGAGACGCCTAAACCGTAGCAGCCTACATTACTGAGTATGTGTGTACTCTCTACTTAAAATGCGTCGGTATTGAGTCGGTCCATTTATATATTTTATGCCTTTTTAGCACTTTTGCCATTTCTTCTTACACACATGTTTTTACAACAGCTTTTAACGTACAAACATTGCATGCACTGATTCACACATATGTATTTGGATGCTTCACGTGTATTAATTGTCTATGGTGTAAAACCTGAACTCAATGGTTTTACTTTTTACATATATTTGTTACCAATTTCAAACTTTATCCCCCAAATCAATTATGTAACCCATTTTGTGGCGACTATGTAAAAGTTAATGTCCCTCGCCAAAAGGATGTGTCAGTGACACCGTATTTGATATTGTATAATTTCTTGTCGTTTGAATGAATAATGTTGTTTAAGTAAGACGATTTGGAGGTATATAACATTTAGGACATAACAAAAGATATTGTTAGGACTTAGCAATAGATTTTATCTTAGTACTCTAATTATTGTAACTGTATAATTAATTATCGCACATTCCCTATGTTTCAGAACATTTGGTTGTTTCTTTCTGCTCCATGTGCTGCACCGAACACATATACTACCAAACTACTACCACCTACGTTCGTCATTGTAGGGTAAAATTTTGTTTCAAAATAAGTTTCGTTTTATAATTTTAATACAAAATTTAATAATTTTATATATTATTTTATTTTATTATTGCTTGAAATGTGGTTAGATGTATAGGTAATGATATTTTTATTTTGAAAATATGTAAAATTTAATGTTTTCTTAATCTGTATACAAAAACCTAAAACGACAACTAAAATGAAACAGATGAAGTACTATATAGTATGTTACTCCGAAGTGAAAATCTCTTAGACATGCAATTGTATAATTATAGACTACAGGTAGCATAACATTTACACTTTTACCAATTTAAGACAATTAGTTTACAAGCAGATTTAGAATGCTTTATGTTATGTAATCTTTTATAAATAGTTTCATTTGTTAGTTTGATGTCTTATATTTCAAAAGTAATTTTGGTATCAACATAAAAAAATGAAGGACAATGAACCAGCAGAACAACCGTCCAAAAACTTCAATTAGAACCAGTGGAAACATTAATTATATTCACAAAGACATGCATAATTTATTTATCACAGCTTCAAGTTCCAACAAACCTATTACATTGAATTTTAATAGTATATGGACTCTACTCTTTCGACATATGGATAAAGACTTATGGAATCATATACCTTGTACATTATGATAATTAGTTTATCACTAAAACCATCTTATACCATAATAAAACATTTTAAATATTAGTTGAATTTAACGAAGTAATCTAAAGCGTCTAGGCGAGCCGCACCAGTGGCCAGAGCAGACATGTAAATAAACTAACGTTTTCTTAACTCTAATTAGCTAATGTGCAAATTTTTGTGTGTGTCTCATTGAGCAGGCCATTCTTGAGAAGTGTACTCATTCGTCGTTTTATGGCGATTGTTATGACAAAATTGCAAATATAAAATGTGAATTAGGTTAATTACTTAATTATTGTTATGCTGGTAGAGAATTGAGATCAAACTCTACGGATACTAAATGTGAGTTAGGTTACCAATTATATATATGATGCCTATTAATTACGAAGTTGCAACGCGTTAAATTTGATTCAAAAGCCAATTCATATGAGTGTTTCATACACTACTTGTTATCCTTCCGGTTCTTACTTTTTTTTTTAATCTATCATCAATCTTATTTAAAAAGAACCACACAACTTTTTTCATATGTAACTTTTAAGTTAAACTTTTAAAAAAATATTAAATGTATATTTTATAATATCAAAAAGTTATTGAATGTAGGAACGTCATTAAATGTGTTTATCTATGTTACAAGATAATATAAAATTGTTTCAACAATTTGATTACAATTTCTTTTAATATATTTTTATTTTAATAATATATATATATTTGTAAATTCTAACAAAATATGTTGAACAAAGATTATACGAAGTTCTATTAACATTTTACATTTTTCTATAAAATAATTCATTAATTTCGCAGTTAGTAAGAAAATATAAACAATTATTAACTAATCAAGTTATTATTTATAAATAAAATTATTAATTCAATGTTATTTATATTTTCTATACTCATCTAATATGTTATATTAAAATAAAAAATTATAGGGAATTACCCATGCCAAATCATATTACATTAATAATTTAACATACACTATTTCAAAAATATAAAATTGCATTTATCTAAAATAGAAATAAATAATACATAATATGTTCTTCGAATATGTTAAACTTAGTAAATTATATAATACATTTATATAAGAGTGAAACTGTTAACAAATTTTTTTAAAATCTAGATCAACAATTATATATTATCTAAAATGATTAATTTAAAATATAAATTTTTGATAATAGATAATTGTACGTTATTAAATTATGGGTACGAATCTAGCGTTTTCTTATACTTCGTATAACTATCAAAAACAAGATATAATCAAATCGTATGTTCACTAATGTTATTTCTGGACACATTGACTTGGCTGTAATGACCGAGAAATAGCTACTCAAAAGTTCACACATAAGTCTGTATCAATTTGGCGAGTCTCGTGCATGTAGTTAAGTTAATTTAGACTAATGATCCAGAACTCAAAGATAATTTTGTATAGCTGTTAAACGGACTACTTTAATGTTCTTGATAAACTTGATGACATATATAAACTTCTTAGTAGGTTATCTAAAGTTCGGTCCTAGTTGTTAACAAGTTTACAGATTTTTTAGAAAAAAAACTATTCAGTGGAGGTAGAGGAGCCGTGCGGCACGTGACATGCACGAGAAGGTGCAAGATACTAAATATAGGGTTTTGGAAAACGAAGACGATCCTTCCTATCGACGAAACCTCTTCTCTACCTGGACCAGTTGCTTTCATCACTATTTACTCATTTTACTTTAAATTATCGCCCAAAACTCAGAACCTAAAAACGAGCGTACTGTATATTATTAAGTGTTAACATTGCTTAGACTTCATGTGTTGTACTGTATATTATAAGTGTGTTAACATTGCTTAGACCTTTGTGTCTTCATTGTACATGTAAGAGTACCCCCAGTGAAAGTTTCTATGTCGGAGAGTTTTCAAAATACATATATATATATATGTATATATAATAATAATTTATTATAAATTTTAAATTTTACAAAAAATTCAATCTATAATTTTTTTGTAGAAAATTTTTGGATTTAGATTTTTCGTAAAGTTAAAATATATATGTAATTTGAGAATTTTAAAATTAGAATCCTCCATTAAAAGTGCTCTATCAACAAATATACATATGATTTATTCAAAATTATTATTTTTTCAGTGACCAAATATTTCTAGCCTGACTCTCAATCGAAGAAGACAAAAAACATTTTTCTCCATCCAACAAAACTCATATCAAAAGATACTCAACAAAACTTCTTTAATCTTTACGAAAGAGTGACTACAAATATGCCGTTTTAGTTAAAAAAATAGGTTGTATATATCTATATGTTTTTGAGTTTTGTGGTCATATAATATGTGTGTATATAAAAGCTTATTAAACAGTTTTATCTTATCATTTTTCATAACTTCAATGAGATTTTGTGAACATTATGTAGAGATCACAAGATTGACTCGCGTGAGATTATAGAAATCGCATAATGCTCATTACGTATTTAATTAATGGATTTGACCAAACTAATCATCGAACTTTTGATTTTTACAAAAGAGACTTACATTTCGTGAGTCTTACTACTAGCCAGGATCAAGCAAAATCTTATACTTTTAACAGAAAATAATATATAATTTACATGTCCTATCCCAATACGTAATTTATATATTAATGTAGGGTTACGCGTAATTAAACACTACACATGTAACGCAAGCAAAGAGGCCACAAGGGGCATGTTTGCCGCAGTTTACTTGGACATTTTATATTTTTTATATAATGTTTTTCTTTCTTTATTATAATTTCATCGTATATTTGAGTTTTGTATATGTTAATAGCTTGTAAAGTACTTAAAGTTAAAATTTAAACTAATCTCATAAAACGCTACCAAGCACATCTAATCATTCTCCTACCTCGATTAAACTGTAAATCGCTATAGACCGAACCCTTGTATATCTAACTGCAAGTTGAATCCTATGCTATTAACAAAAACTTCAAATTTTTATATGTTTTCTCCATATTCTCACAATCAATAATTAAATTCAAGATTTGGTGAACATCATAACCACCATATGTTGACCCGAAACATATAATTTCGACAAATAACAAGAATAATGTATTTGTTTACGAATTAAAGTTATACTATATAATATTAGTTTCTGTCGGTACGCTCTCAAAGTCAAGAGAATGATTTGTAATGAGTAATGATGAATACATGGAGCCTCTTTTGTATTTGTATAACTAAATATACTACTTATTTGCTATAAACATAGCTTAAGGGTTCAGAAAAGGTTCGGGAGACAAAGCATATGGTGGGTTGGACCGATTATGTTTAAAACCAAGTTGACAAAAAAAAAAGATTAATGTTGTGTGGTCCGTTATTTTACAACTAACCATAAACAATCAACAACCCTTACTTAATACCTCACATTCATAATTCAGACTGGGCTCATGTGAGAATTATCATGTTCTTTTCTTTGGATCTTGATGTGCTGCTGATATATTCAAATTTTGGTACTTTCAGTCGATCAGTTTGACTTCAAATTCTTAGTTTAATGTCTTGTGTATTTGTATGAAATACGCAATTTCATTTTAATGTGAACAGTTTTTTTGAATATATAAAATAGCTTTATTTGAATGCAAACAAAAAAAAGTGAGAGATTATACATCAAATATCAGAAATATTATACTCTAAGAATATTTCAACAGTTGAATCACACTCACATTAGTGAAAAATTGAAGGTTGTATTAATTTTCCAATTCCAAAAAGTTAAGAAAACTTCTATCTATTCGCTACTTTCTTTTTTTCTAAATATCAAACGCTTATATTAAATTAAAGGTCCAATAGACTTAGACGGTTTCGACTAGAAAAACTCTCAACGGCAAGATGATAAACGAAAACATTATTATATAATAAAAGATAAATGTGACAAAGGAGAGAAGAGACCCGAGAAAAGCTTCACTTGAAATCCTATAACCCATGCTCGAAAGAACAGATTAAAGTTGGATTTGAAGTTGAAATACCCAACCAAGTGGAAGCATTGCTGCTATATTTGCTTGAAGATTTTTGCTATGATCATTCTATAGTATTCATATTATTATGAAATTCATATTTGTAACCCCTCTAAGAAAATCTCTATATCGAAAAAAAATATATATATATACACTGTTAGAAAACGTTAAACTACATATATTTTATTGCAACCTACAATGTTATTTTTTTAAAAACATAACAACACATCTCATTAGTTTTATTATATTCTTAGTCCATTTGTTAAACATTACATAGATATGACTTAATATCGCTCTTCTTTATTTAAATAATCAAGATGTAACATTTTCATTGCTCATCATATTACCACATCCTCCACCGGCGCCACCGCACCCACCGCAGCCAGTGGAACCGCCAGTGCAGGTGCCGCCACCTGTGGTAACATTTTCATTGGTCATCATATTACCACATCTTCCACCGCCTCCTCCGCACCCACTGCCACCGCCACATGATCCTCCACATCCACCACAACCACCACAATGACCACCTTCTTCATCAACCATGGACAAGCACCTTGCACCGCCATTAGTGTTCACATGCATCATTGTTTCTTCTTCTAGCTTCACAGTTATTCCATTACCTTTCACTATGTTATTTTCTGCTCCACAAAAACCTTCCCTCTTAAGAAGATCATTGAGTATGAAAGCAGATACTAATCCAGGCAAAACCAACCATTTCTCATTAGCCTGCATGCATGCATATATCCAAACAAAAACACAAAATCATAATAAGTAAACAAAACGGTGCCGTTTGAGTTTCAAAGTTGCTATACTATTTTTTTTTACCTCAAAAGAACCAAACTTCAAGTCTAGCAACCCCACAGCTTTACCATAAGGATGTTGCTTTGAGAACTCAACAGCAGTCATGAAATCTAGCTCACTTCTTAGCTTTGCGCAATGTTTTGTCTCATACTCCAGCTTCCTTCCAGTATAAACTTTCACCATTCTCACACCAAAAATCTCAAACACAGGACCATCATCAGGACTGCTTGTTTGCTTAAGTGACCATTTTGAGTCAAGCAAATACCAGACACACCCATCATGCTCTGCCAGAACAAGAGTTTCACCACTCTCTTTCACACCAACCACTTGTCTTGCATTCTTGTAGTTCCTCATATGGAGACTGATCACTTCTGTTTCTGTCTCATCAACTACTCGTGTGGAGCTAGAGTCATTCAAAGATGGTCTCGCTTGAACCAAATGTAGAAGAGTTGGTGGAGTGAAGGAGAGAGCAACTCGTAGAGAGATGGCCTTTCCCCTTTGAACTGGTGTTGTTAACTCCAGCCACTTCTCAACAAAGAGTCTAGTAACTGGAGATAGAAACTCGGAAAGCGACAAAGAAGCAGAACCTAGTAAGGTTTTAGACTTAGAAGACATTAGTTGGAAACTAAGCTCTCCTCTAGGTTCACACTTGAACATAGCTACTTTCTTTTCACCACAAGACTCAGATAAAACTGTAAGCTTACGCTCAGTGTTAAACAGAGAATCAGGTTGTGTTTTGCTGAACACAACATAGACATTTCCTTTATGAGTGTCTGGTAAGTTCTTGACCCCAACAATCTCCAAGACAACCTCAATGACTTTCACCTCTGGAAACTTGATTGCATCTTCTATCTCAGGTAACTTCTTTCCCAAGAAAACATAAGGAGAAGTTGTGACTGGCTTTGGGGTATCACCTCGGTTCATAGCACCGGCTTTCCAATATCTTCGACCAAATGTTTCCTCCCACTGAAAAGTAGTTCCAGAGAAACCAGTGTCAAGCTTCTTACCTTTGCTACGGTCAGAGTCTGTATCATCATGCTCCAAGACATTACCAATCAACTTGGTCAAGTCCTTGCAGTAAGAGACAGCGTGGAGCTGGTGTGTGTGCCAGATAAGATCTATATCGTAAGTCGGAACACAGAAAAGCTTAATGGACTTCTCTCTGTTTCTCTTGATCAAGTAAAGAAACGCTTTGTATCTAGCCACAGCTTCTTGTAGGAAGACTTCATTGTCTACATGAGCTCTTGAGACCTGTAACACAAACTATTAGAGAACCTTGCATTGCAAGAAAAGCGACCGTGACATATATTTTTTATTTACCTGGTAGTAAAACGGACATTGCCTCTTGACAGCTGAAGCAAGATCATAAGTGGTGGTGCGTTTCTCAAGAACTGGCTCTGTGATTGCCTTATCCAAGTCAAGGTTATAAGGCTCCATAGGGTACAATCTCTTCCATAGATTCTCAGTTTGTAACTTGCAGCTTCCATTTACTGAAGATAAAACGCAAGAATTGTCAAGGACTCTCCCATAGAGTTCCTCACAATCAGTCTTGTACCTCACCTGGAATGGTTAACAACATAGGTTATATGTAACGACCTGCTCCCGGAGTATAGTGCTATTTTATTGGGGACGAGTGTCTTGAATTTGGATAATGTGTTGATAAAACATTCATATTGTAACACTACGGATTTTTAATATTTAGTTCAAATTTCATTAACAAAGTTGTAGTATTTCTTTTTTTAGAATTTTGACGTGTTTTTTAAAGATTTCCGGATATGAGTGTTAATATATCAAGAATTGAGATCATCAATATCAAGAGCTACCGGATTAAGCCTGTGGCAATGCCAAACCCATTCACAGTCAAGAGGAGGGACTAATGGCCCTTCTTGGCAGGTCGAAGAAGACTCGGTGTATTTAGCGAGCAAAGGAAGCCAGTAAGCATTGTATCTGAACAAGAACATAAACCACCACACTAGTCAAGTTTTGAAACAAGAACCATAACACGTATCCGAGGATTCATCATAAGTAGAATCTAGCTGTGTTACCTGTAGATGGCTCTTTCAAGTGCAGGGCCGTCGTAGAGCCCCCGGTTCCGGTCAACAGCTCCGAGGAACTGAAGGTGTTGTTTGGATGCAGAGAAGAGGTCAACGCTTATCTCTATCTTCTGAGCTTCGAGCCACTCCAGTTCTTGATCCATTTCCTTGTCCATACCTGCAGAAGAAGCTGACTCGAGTCAAGTTTGACAACAGAAGTCTTCCAAAGCCGTTATTTATAGCGGTTTCTTGTTAACCAAGCACAAGAGACGTCACTGTTCGTCTTATAATTTTGGTTTTTTTTGTAATAATCTTACGATTTTTTTTTTGTAAACATTTGCAAACATTTTGCAGCGTTTTTTATTTTATTTTTGTGAACATTTGAATGTTTGTTTTGAGAAGTTATTGACTTTAGGCATTGATTCATTCTACACAGAAGTTACGGTTAAAATTTTACTTTAGGTTTTACATTTATCAGTTTAAACAAATTATTGATTATCAAAAAGACACTTTTCTCAAATAAACTCTTTTTTTTTTAATTTTTTGTCACAAAAAGTACACAAAAAAAGAAATGACAAAAAGCTCTTAGGGCATCCACAACCATGGATTCCCCTCGGAGTCATTATGAATAGTGTTTTTAATTTTTTAAGTATTACTTTTTTTTCCAGATTTTAAGAAAAAAAAATTAAAAAAATAAATACCAACCAATCACGTACCGCCACGTGTCGTGAATAGTATAAGAATCAATCCTTATATAAGGATTTTTTTGGATGAATCTTTAATTTTTTTTATTATTTAATTATTATTTTTCCTAAGGATTCCGTTAAGGATCACCATTGCGGGTGCTCTTATATCCTAGATATATAAATATAAATAAATAAAAGAAATATAAAAGAAAATATTTTTTTATATTTGAATTATATGTTTTCAAATTTAATAGGTGGAAATAACGTGACATTGATCACATCAATTGACCTTGGAGGAACAAAAAGCATGTTCATAGTTTTGCTAGACAATGTGGCCTTTTTCAGTTCAAGAGTTCCACAAGTAATTCAATTAGAAAACGACAATGCCTACAACATGACCAGGTCTTCTTCTTTTTTTCTTTTGAATTTATCTTTTGCATTTTAAGAAATTTTAATTCTAGTGGAAAATAATTCAGAAATTCACACAAATAATTCAATTATATAATCTATCTTCAATTCTTCCTCATCCAGTAACATATATAGTCCTTCAATTGATATCATAGTTCAGGAAAAGAGTAGCTGACCACCTCCAATAACTGATCATTGATGCAGGCTCTATTTGTATATCATAAAATAGAGTACATGTATCATCATCATCATCATCATCATCACCATCTAAGTTCAAAGCATGATAAAGACTCATAGAATAAAGACATTAATTAGTTCTTGTACTTCATGGTTTCTCAATCAAACCCAATTGTTGGAAACTGCTTAGCGAATTCTTCTACTTCATGACGCAGCTTTGGCAATCTCTGATTGAATTCAAGTGCTTATCTGCTATCATCACATGCTTTTTTGCTTGTTACACACCTGCCAAAGAGTTTGGACTCAGAACTCACTCTTTGATTTACAATAATAAGTTCTGTGTAATTTGGATGTATATTTTTTTTTGGATATATATACCTTTCGGATGCGGGCGTAGTCATACAATCGAGCATAAGCACTTGCACCAGCAACAATCAGTTTTGTGACAGTTGATGACATGTAATTTTTTTATTTTTGGTGTGTTTATGGTTTCTGGTCAAGGATAACCGAATTAAACATAATTTTATTAAAACACAAAAAAAAACAATATACAAGTTTGCATGTGTTACATATTTAATAATTTACAGTGTGACCCTCATTCATAGAGGACTTCAAACCCCTACGGTTTGCCTCATTTGTAATGCTTGTGATGAATCTAGACAACGCAGGAATAATGAGCACGCCAACGCCCAAATAGGCTGGCGTGCTCATTATTAAGCCGAAGACAGTTGTTGTGTGTGTTTTGCTTACTTCAAGTTGAGTTTGCAGGAATCTTGCTGTACATAAACAAACCATATAACGAGTTGTATTGGTTGTAATAAGTTTTGATCATTTTAAATCTTTGTGAGTGTTTATGTCTTACATTAAGCTCATGTCAGAGGCATTGTAACGCTTGATTGACTTTGCTCAATACAACAACACACAGCAAGAAACTCCTACATCTTTCTCCTTTAAATTTATGGCCGGTTGTAATATAATGGGCCGGAATATGGAAGAACTTGGGTTGGTACTTGGTGAGGTGATTGTAAGTGGGCTTTTATGGCTTTTACTTTGAATACATACACATACAAATTCCAACTACAAAAGAAACAGAAGATTGGTGTTTCAAAAAAAAAAAAAAAAAAGAAACAGAAGATTGAATTTTGTTTTCTTTATATAAAAAGAGAGAGGAAAATGTTCCTTTTTATTTTTCAAAAGCACTCTCAAATTATCTAGTGCGAATATTTTTAATTGAATTTTCTTACCCCCTTTAAAAAGTTGGTTGTATATAGAGGCTTTCCCCTTATGTTTTTGTGGTTTTAAAAAATTTGACATATTTCCACATTTTTAACCAAATTAAAAAGCAAAATGTAAAATGTCATTTGGGAGAAAGTATGTAAGATTCCTACAAATTAAGTAAAACATAATATTTTCAAACTCTTTTTAGAAAGGCTTCTAGTTATAGATGATTCCCACAAACATTTTTTTTATCAAATGCTATATGACATAAACTATCTTTGTCAGTTCTTTGGGAAAATCATAATGTTTTGAAACTCTTTCAAATAGCTTTGTATTCAGTTTATAGCAACCAATATGGGACCACTTAGTTATCACCCAACTACTCAACGGTGATGGGCTTTACATCACGGCCCAATCTACACCTTCCACGTAGCCTTTTTCATTACACCTGATGCGCATCCACTACCTCCACTTGGCATTGTACTTTTGTCACTTGCTTTCTGCCACGTGAACGGAAGTTATTTGGCCACGTACATACCATTTTGTTTTTGTTTAGGTGTTTTCCTATTCGCTTTCTCAAGGCGTTAACGTCTTTTTTTTTAATTAATCTGTCTGCTCTCCATAACTTCGTAAAATAATTCTTTTAACAATATAATATAACATATGGAGGAAAGAAAATGTATTTAATAACGTTATGCTGTATATATATTTCTTGGAATATCGCCGGAGATATTTGTGATGATTTGATGAACATTTTTGGTCGAGAGGGGATTTAATATATGAAATGTTGAATACCTTTTTAATCAATATGAATAGGAAAATTATCTAAAATATCACATTTCTAATACCATTTTCTATGTTTACTTTAATTATTTTACTTTGTTTATTTTAATTATTTTTACTTTTATTTGTTAAGAAAAAACATATTTATAACCTAAGAGTTAATTAATCTAATAATTAAAATTTAGAATTGAGGGATAAAGTAAGTTTTTGAAATGTGGAATTTAGAATTTTAATTATTCTAAAAAAGTTTTGCTTTTTAAAAGTATTTATGAAAATATCTTTTTAGTAAAATTAAAAAATAATAATGATATCAATACTGTAATAAACATAAAAATTTATTTTGTGAATATAGTATTCACTATACTAGCATGTATACATACAAAACCGATGGAAATGAAGAAGACTTAAGCAAGAAGGAAATATTAAACGAATGTGACAAGAAAGATTATATATAATTTATTTTAAGAGAAAATCAACAAGAGATTTTAGAATACCTATTAGTAGTTATTAAGGTGACCTACTGCTATTGAATGTTATTAGTTACAATCAAGTTTCTTAAGAATGTTATTAGTTACAATCAAGTTTCTTAAGAATGTTATTACAGTCAACGCACGTTGAGTCCGACATAGTTTATAGAGCCTGTGTAAGCAACAACTTTTTTTAATTGGCTTTTAGCTTTTATGATCTAGTCGTAGACTTGTTAAACCAGATTAGTATAAGCTCATTCATATATTTGTATACTATAATATTATATATATATATATGCATACTACAATTTATGAGTTTGTTGTTCTATTGGGTTGCGGGAAAGGATGACTAGAATCTTAAGTGCGGGCCATCTTCCAAGCTAAGAAAAATTGTTGTTTTATTTATTTATATCTTTGACTAAAGGCTAAAAACGAGAAAGTTTGGCACAATAAATTCTCTTAAAAAGAGAAAATACATACAAAAATGGATAATCGCAATTACTTAGTTAGGTGTTAACTTTTCAAGAACTAAGATGATATGATCAATGATATAGCACAAGAGGATTTTTACAATATTTTTGATAGCTATCTTTCTTTTTATTCACTAATACCTTAAGGCATGTTTATTGGCAGTCTCTTAACAGGGATTTTTAACTTTTTTAAGAAACGTTTCTTAACTTTTAACTAAGAAAATTTAAGAACCGTTTCTTAAATACGAGACTTAAGAGCCGTATCTTAGTCAAAAATTAAAAAAAAAAAAAAAACATCAAATTATGTTAAGAACCATATCTTAAAAGACCGGAGATAAACATAACCTTATATTATTCTTTTTCCAAAAGAACGTACGAACAATAAATAGCGATGAAAAGACAGATGTACTGAACGGCTTGCGAGTCACCACCTTGTTCCTGTCCTTTTGTTCATGTTCTTGAAGAGAAGCCACGTGCCAAATGGGCCTATTTTTCAGACAAATTTTGACGGCCCAATACTCACAAGGGGGCCAATAACGAGAAAAGCACGTCTCAAGTTGGTGCTGACTGTATCGGTTCGTATCTCTATATAAATAGCAAAGATGCTATATGCAACTCAACCAAACACAACCAAAGCCATATTCTCTCTTGCATCTTCACTTTCATAACCTCGAAGGAATAATAATAATCTCTTTTTTTCTAACTTTCTCTGTTTCTTTGTGCCGATCATCATCGATGGAGAGATATGATATCTTGAGAGATCTTGGCTCTGGTAACTTTGGAGTTGCAAAGCTTGTCAGAGATAAAACTAATGGAAAGTTTTACGCCGTTAAATACATCGAAAGAGGACTTAAGGTATTTTCTTTTCTTTAGAAATTATTTTTTGATCTTATGAACAGTAAATGAGCTGAAGGGTTGGTTTTGTACAGATTGATGAACATGTACAGAGAGAGATCATAAATCATAGAGACTTGAAGCATCCTAATATCATCAGATTCAAAGAGGTATGTTTATGAACATCATCAAAACCATAGCCATATAAAATAAAATCATTGATATATGTTCATGTAAATTAAGTGTAACATTTCATATGGTTAGATTTTGGACCTCTTCTTCAACTATATATTTATTTAAATTTATCTTAATAAACTAATAACTTGTCTCATTCTCCAAAGGTCCAAATTCGAGTTTCATGTATGTATAATTAATTAGTCACGGCGTTGAAAATTCTTATATTAAAAATTAAAAGACTATATAAAATTAGGAGCAATCGTCAGGTTGTCTTCAATCTTGAGGATTATCAAAATAAAATAAAATAAATATGTGTGTTGTCTTTTTGCAGGTTTTTGTAACACCAACACATCTTGCCATAGTAATGGAGTATGCAGCAGGTGGTGAACTTTTTGAAAGAATTTGCAGTGCCGGTAGATTCAGTGAAGACGAAGTATTATACTTAATTCATCATTAACAATGAATCAATAGTAATATCGTGGCTAATTATATTGATTAATTTTTGTTTATTATTTAGGCAAGGTACTATTTCAAACAACTTATCTCGGGAGTTAGCTATTGTCACGCCATGGTATGTATTACTCATTTATACATATATGGGTTTTACAAAAATAAAATATAATATATTTTACAATTGGAACTTTAGTGTGTTTTTTTTTGTCAACTTACTGATTTTTACTTTTACTGAAGCAAATATGTCACAGAGACCTTAAGCTTGAGAATACACTCTTAGATGGGAGTCCATCTTCGCAGCTCAAAATATGTGATTTCGGATACTCGAAGGTGTTATTACACATTTAATTTATTTTTCAGTGATCATAACATATTATTGGTATATAGTTGTAAATAATGATTTTTTTGTTTGTTTTAAAAAATATAGTCATCAGTTTTACACTCTCAGCCAAAGTCCACCGTGGGTACTCCGGCTTATGTTGCTCCGGAGGTCTTGTCCCGGAAAGAATATAATGGGAAGGTATACAAATCAAATTATTAACTAATATTATTTAAATTACTAACAATTTGTGTATAAAAAATCATATAATTAGATAAATATGATTTTGATATATAGATTGCAGACGTATGGTCGTGTGGAGTAACACTATATGTAATGTTAGTTGGTGCATATCCCTTTGAAGATCCAGAAGATCCAAGAAACATTAGAAAAACCATTCAGGTACTTAAAATTTTAATTATAATCAAAAGTTCACTCCACTAATTATATAATGTTGTCATATATAACATTTCAAATAATTACTAATGTGAAAATTAATATATACTTACAGAGGATCTTAAGTGTGCATTACACCATACCGGACTACGTCAGGATTTCCTCTGAGTGCAAGCATCTCTTATCTCGTATCTTCGTCGCCGACCCTGATAAGGTAATGAATTAAAACCTAAACCAGTTCAGTATGGTTCAACATTTGTTTTATGTATATATGGATTAACAAATATTCGCTACATCAGAATGGAATTAAGAAAAAGAACGAAATGAACCTTAATATGCTAAAAGAGACTTTATTTTAAGATAAATTAGACCAAAACATAACTTATTTAAAAAAAAAGATATAATTCATTAAAATCGAACTATATATAACCTAAATATAATAGCTTTGTACTAATAAAAATGATAAATTTGAACCGAAATCCGGATTGACACTATGCTAATACCGGGTTTTTAATTTGAAACCATGATAGAGGATAACCGTACCGGAAATCGAAAAGCACCCCTGGTTCTTAAAGGATCTCTTGCCGGAGAATTTAGAGGAGAAATGTAATGGAGAAAAGACTGGAGTAAAACAAGAAGAAGAAGATGATGAAGAAGAAGAGAAGTGTCGACAAAGTGTTGATGAGATAGTGAAGATAATAGAAGAAGCCAGAAAGGGAGTGAATGGTAAGAATAGTAATGGTGGATTAGGCTTAATAGACGGGAGCATGGACCTTGATGATATTGATGATGCTGATATATACGATGATGTTGATGTTGATGACGAGAGAAATGGTGATTTTGTATGTGCTCTATGATTTCGTATCCATATTTACATGCATGCATATGTGTTATAAGTGCATGCATGTATATTATACGTATGTAGCATGAGAGTGTCCGATGATGTCGTGTTGCATATCTTAATTTACAATTAAATGTAAACAATAAAGAGTACGTTTGTGTATGTATACCTCTATTACACTGCTTTACATTCAATCTGTTTTAACCCATCTCTATGATATAATCTAAAGATATTGTACGCTTAATATATGTGTATACCTTCATGACTCTATCTAAAAATGATAAGTTCTTATTGGGAAGATCACAATAAGCCACCATACCAACTATAATGTTGGTAGGGCTATCCAGACGACTATAATATGCAACTAGGCCACGATACATTTTCACCTTTTACATTTATTTCAATACATATAATCAAAGTGTGCGAAAAAAATTTCTTTCTCTAGTCAAAGTTCTTGTAAAGAGCATCTATGTGAGACAAAACACTCCAACCTCATCCTTATATTGTATGTTACTATTTAATATTTAAGGTTAAACATATAGCGTTTAATTTAATAATTGTTGTATATGTACCCTCCTTTAAATTAAAAATTGATATGAAAATCCATTAATTAAATAAATATGTATAAATAGTGGCTAACAAATCCATGACATTTGGTAGATGGAATTTGAGTGGCTCAATACTAATAATATCATGACATAATGTAAACGACCCATGCTAACGACCAAACATTAGGTCCATGACGTTACTCTCTCGAATTTTTAATACCTCATCATAATGATTAAGCATTTTATTATGTCTTGTTCTTCTTGAAATGTTGCAGCATTTGTTTAGTTATCTATCTATATAGAATATTAATAATTTAGATATATAACAACCACATATGAGCATACATCATATGTATATTTACAGATTAATAAAGGTGTTTGCGATTGAATTGGCTAGTTTGACCTTTTCCAAATACAAAAAAAAATAAGCAATGCATCATCCACAATAAAGATGCAAATTCAAATAAAAAAAGATTCCAGTGAGACTTATGAACAAATGCACACAACACTATTAATTGAGATACACATTTTGAACAAATATACAGTTTCAGATGTCTCTTTACTCGCTTTTTGGAAAACAAAACTCATCAAGAAAACATATACATTCATAAATCAGAACGTGTTATGTTTGGAAATAACTAATGAGACCATTGAGTCAACAAATGAAACACAGTGGAGAGAAAAAATCTAAAGACAGAGAAGCAAAGACTTCAAAAACTTAATCAATTGCATACGTTTTTTATTTTAATCGCAATTAAGAACAGATTAAGCGATTTGTGGAATTAATTAGAAAACAGAAATTTTATGTGGATAATTGGTGAGTTAAGTATGTTGGGGTTTTGGAAAGAGCCTAAACATTTGGGTGGATTGTAGATTACAATCGATTAGAATTACGAGTTCTTTCGATTACGAATATCCAATTTAACCTAATCTTTCCAGGTTTTGTAGACTGCAAGTCACCTTTCCTCACCATCCCAATATTTATTTTGTTACAATGTTCACTTTCTATCGGTGTCTAATTACACCATTGAGGTGTCTAAATACACCATTGTTTAATGAACACAGATCAAGAAGAGCTACAACACGTGCTTGTCTTAACCGGAATCACTTGTCCAGGACCAGGGTTAAGATTCAATCAGCCAAGAATGCTAAGTAGAATTCAATCTCGGCGACGAGTAAAGAGTCTTTACTAAAGAGGAGAAGCTATGCAAGTTTCTTGTTTGTAGATTTATGTAAAGGGAGAGTTTACAGTAATAGTCATACGGTTTAACATTAACTTAAAAGAACAAAGACATGACATCAACAAAGAAGAACAGAACAGGGCTTCAAGCAGGTTTACTCCCAAGAGGCTGAAGACACCAAAACAAGAGTTCTTTGGAATCAAAAAGTGTAATAATTAATAAAAACGGGCACTCAAGATAGACGCTGACTAGCGGTTCTTCTCTTCCTCAACCTTTCCGCAACAATAAAAGCCAGTTCAAGAGACTGAGACGCGTTAAGCCTTGGGTCACAGTGTGTGTGGTAACGAGAGCTCAAGTCATCGTAGGTCACAGTACGAGACCCACCAATGCACTCTGTCACGTTCTGTCCTGTCATCTCTAGATGGATACCTCCCGCGTGGCTTCCTTCTTGCTCGTGCACATCAAGGAAGGCTCTCACTTCAGCCTTTTAAAAAAAAACAATTATAAATATATGCAAAAACTACGTATATAATATATATATATATGTGTGTGTTTTATGTTGATGGAAGGTTTAGATGTACCAAGATTGAGTCGAAGGCTCTTGTTTTGAGGCCACAAGGTGCTTTGATGGTGTTCCCATGCATTGGATCACAGACCCATGTCACAATCTGACCTGACCTACGCACTGCTCTGATCAGGTGGGGAAGCTTAACCCTCATGTTCTCAGCACCCATTCTCACAATCACAGTGATTCTTCCAGGTTTGTTGTTAGGATTCAGGATCTCCACAAGCTTTACAAGCTCATTGGGATCCATTTTATTGCTCACCTGCGTCAATAGTTAATTAAACCGTTTTTAGAAAATTAATCTTTTTAAGGTTAAGTGTATACTTCCTCCGTTTCGAAAAGATCCATTTTAGAAAAAAATTAGTTTCAAAAAGATATATTTTTTATATTTTCAATGCATTAATTAATGATAAAAATTTCAAAATGTTTCTTAAAATTTTATTGGTTAATTAACGAAAAAACAATACATTGGAAACTACGATTTTATTTGTTCTTTTAATTTGTAAAAAAAATCTAAAAAATACAATAATTTGAAAGGGAGGGAGTAATTAATTTAAAAAGTAAATTACCTTAATGCCAAGAGGGTTAGCGATCCCTCTTAGAAACTCGACATGAGCACCATCCAATTGTCTGGTACGCTCGCCACACCACACCATGTGTGCAGAACAATCATAGTAGAGACCAGAAGTTGAGTCCAGCCTTGTAAGAGACTGTTCATAAGGCAGAAGCAAACACTCATGAGAAGTGTAAAAATCAGTTGTGGTCATTAAAGGATGATCCGTGGTAAGTCCACACGCAGACATGAACCCCAACGCCTCATCAACACGGTTCGCTAGCTCCTGGTACCTAATACAACATAGGCAAAGCAGATAAGGATATCTATTCTTGTTTCAACAATAGTTGCTTTAATTAACCACAATACCTGTCAGCTTGCTCGCTTTGCTCGACAAAGTCAAGGTTCCATTGTGTAACTCTTTGAATAGCAGCGTAACCTCCTGTGGCAAAGGCTCTAAGAAGGTTCAACGTAGCTGCAGATTGTGTGTAGGCACGAACCATCCTATTGGGATCAGGGATTCTTGACTTTTCATCAAAAGTGTCGCCGTTGATGTTGTCACCCTTGTAGCTAGGCAACTTCACACCATCCTTCTCCTCGAATGGATCAGATCTAGGCTTCGCAAACTGACCAGCCATTCTCCCAACCTATACAAAACCATCAACACCAAAACATTCTTACCAAAACCCCACAGTACATTTAACCAAATTAGTTTAGACAGTGCCTAGATCAGGTTTAAATTGAAATGATTTTTCTTGAAAGATTTTAAAAAAAAAATCTTTATAGGCACACAAAAAATCGTTCTAAGCACCCCGATAATCAATAATCCTTTATAAACCACCTAACTACCGTCTAACATTCTCACTAAAACCTACAATACATTTTACTAAATCTTTTTAGACAGTGCTTAGATCGGGTTTAACGAAACGATTTAGTTGAATGATTTTAAAAAGAACATTAGTACGCATTTAAAAATCGGTCTAAGCGCCCGTATAATCAACAATACCCTAGAACACACTTAATTACCGTCTAACATTCTCACTAAAACCCAACAATACATTTTAAGCAAAACCATCAAAACCCACAATACATTTAACCAGTGTTCTAAAAATTGGTTTAGACGGCTTAAACCGAACGATTAAACAAACGACTAGGCGGGCATCTAATCAATAATCTGATATAAAACGTCTAACTACAGCCTAGAGATTTTTTGAACGTTTTCATTTAACTGATTAGGAGACAGAGACCGGACCTTTATGACAGGAACTTGACCGCCGAATGTAAGAACAATGCTCATCTGAAGCAGAACTCTAAAGGTGTCTCTGATGTTAGTCGCATTGAACTCCTTGAAACTCTCCGCACAATCCCCTCCCTGGAGAAGAAAAGCTTTACCAACAGCAGCATCAGCCAACCTCTCTTCCAAGTTCCTCGCTTCTCCGGCGAAAACGATCGGAGGAAAAGCCTCAATGGTCTTAAGCACGGAGTCTAGCTCCACCGCGTCAGGGTAATCAGGGAGCTGCAGAGCCTTCTTCAGCTTCCAGCTCTCCGGCGACCATTTCAACGGACCAGGGGGAGAAGCGACGGTCTCCTTTACCGAAACAACGTTTCTCGATGGCTCCGCGGCGTGAAGGGCCGTGACGAGGTTAGGCTTGGTGGTGTTGACGGCGTGATGGAAAGGGAGGGAGGATTGACGGTTGCTGTGGCGGGGAGAGAGACCGGTGTAGAGAGATCTGGTGGAGAGAGAGGAGGCGTTGGAGAGAGCCATTGATCTCTCCTCTTTGAGTTTGGTAGAGAGAGAATGGGGATGGAGGCTGGTGATGAGAGGAGAGAGAAGATGTGTGGAAGGAGAGGTATTTATAGACAATAGAGAGAGAGATTGTTGGTATTAATATTTATTATCTCGAAACATAGATAGTATTAATTAAAATGGAGTTTTATGAAATATAAAAGTTCATAATCCAAACTTAATTATGAGAAATGAAAAATATCTCCCATGATTACTTGACTATTTAGGAATTGACAAAGTTGGGATGATGACAAACAAACTTGAGGGACTCTAGTTAATGACATGAATAGCCCTTCACCAACCAAATCCACCTCTGAGCAAGCAAGTTGCATATGATATAAATAAAAGATTATGTTACAGTTCATCATCACCTAACACGCCGAATCCTTCACAAGATATGGATTCATGGACCACGTCCCCTTTTAAATTTTTGGCACCATCTTGCATCTAACCACTTTTTTTATACGAAATCTATCTTGAGTTTTCAATATTGTATATAATAAAAAAATTACTATGTACCCTACCAAAACAGTCTCAAATAATTTCACTTACCAATATCTCTGTTCTTCTGCAACTGTACATCTGTTTTTGTTTGTAATAATTTTCAACAATAAAATATAAGAATTCACGAGTAAGGTTGGCTGAGTGGGGAATGAACGTACCTACCAGTTGTTGCTTATGCTCCCGGGAACCAGAGACCAAAGACCATTTGTTTCTCACCTGTCAATTCAGTTTGGAAGTTTGGCATCTGTCCCTCCAGCGTTTAAGCCCGCCTGCAGGTTTCTTTACGGACTGGAGCGAGCTTCTCTCTTGGATCAGATCACCAGCTTTCTCACCTACTATCCTTCGAAAACTGGCAGCTCAAGCTACTGTTTTCCACCTTTGGAAGCAGAGGAACAATGTCTATCATAACAACACCGTTGTTACCCCCCAAGCCATTTGGAAGCTGATATACAGAGAAGTGCGAAATACAATCTTGGCCAGGAGAAGGTGGAAGAATTTCAGAAATCTCCTTGCTAGTTGGATAGTTTGAATTCAGAGGTTTCTTAACCGTTTTTTGCTCTATCTTGTTTTTATTCTATTTTTGCCTTGATAGAACAACTCTAGATTTAATTTTTTGTAAAATCTCCTCATCATTAATATGATATTAACATTCTTAGCAAAAAAAATATAAGAATTCACGTATATTATTAAATAATATTAAAAATTAATATTTAAAAATCATTAAGTGGTACTTTTTTTGTAACACATGTGGTGCTTAATATAGAAGATTGTTTATTAAAGGGACTGTTAAACAATTTTTTTTAAACTAAATCGATTTTTAAATTTTTAAAAAGTCATTTCGTTTAGACAACTTATCGTTTAAACTGATTTCTAAAACACTGAGTACAATAGAAAAATACACAATCTACAGTTTAAACCGATTTTTAAAATGATGAATACAATAGAAAGAAGATCCTGAATGACCCTCATAAATCCATACCTTTTGTTTTAAAAGTAAAAAAAAAATATTTCCAAAAATTAAAGAGGAAAACCCAAAGAAAGAGTTCTTCATTTCTCCTCTCACCTAAATACATCTTTCTTCTTCCTCTTGATGATCCTCTCCAGCACTTGAACAACCATTAGATAGATCAGAAAGCAAAGGATCATGAATCTTATGTAAACAACACCTCTTCTTTCATCTCCTGCTATTAGCAGCTACCTTGTTCTTACTCATATTAGCAAGTTTCTTCTCTTCTTTTACTCAACCTCTTAGGTATCTCAACTTGCATTCTCACTAACTGATCACCTCTCATTTTACTCTTATTCAAAACCGGAACTCTCTTTCTCGCCATCACAAGCGTCACGCTCGGCTTTGTACTCTCAAATCCATCGTCCCATCAACAATTGGAACCTTCAAAGTTGTCCCTAATATAGCATCTACATACGATATCTTGCACGTATAAAAACAATTAGACAGTAACATTATAATCTTCTAATTAATTATGATTTAATTAGAAAAAAAAACAATTAGACAAGCTTCAGAAGGCATCTTCTAAGATTAGAAATCCTGAAGGCTTGTAAAAGAAGGTCACCTGAAAGCTTATCGGATCTTTTTACTTTCTTGATATAAAAGTATTCTTAGTTCCCACAAGAAGCAATGTCTTAACAGTAACAAAGATAATAATAAACATTAATCACACTTAGTGATATGATTAAGACCTTCAAAATGACATCACTTGTTGATCTTCACTGGAGATACCAAGCTTGCTAACATGAGTCTCTTAGCATTGTCATTAGGAGGAATCATTGCGTCTGTGCAAAGAAAAGACTTCATGTGTTTGTACATCTCCTTTGGTCTCTCTTCGTTAATCGCATGTCCTGTCTTCTTTAGTAGCACGAGTTGTGCTCTGTTTTCCCCCAAATGTCTGAAACAAAGAACAAAATAAGCATTAATCCGCGTTAGTAAATTGATTGATTGGGAAAATGAGATAGATTAACCTTTTTAATCTATGTGCTAATTCCACTGGGAAAACTTGATCTCCCTCTCCCCATATCATCAATGTAGGCTATAACAAATGAGAACACTAAGAGATGTTACATAGACAAACTGACTAGACCAAGAACTGGAGCTGCATTGAGAGATCAGAGACCTGTGTTATCTTAGGAAGATCTGCAAATCTTCTACCTTTATGTAGAGCTTCCACAAGTTCTTTTCTTTCTTGAAGATAATCACTACACATCACCTTTCAACAAAGAAAGCTACTATATTAACATCAAAATATTTTTAAAACTAACAAGAGTTTATATAATCCAAAACCATAAAACATGAATATACAAAACTATAATTAACAACTAAACTTTCATTTCATCCAGGAACTATAATTAATGTTAAACCGTTCTCCGGCGATATGGAACGTTAAATCATCGGTGACTACGCGTTAGGGATATTTGAATTTAGGCGGATTCGAACTCAGCTCGCTGAAATGCTATGCTAACACCCAACCACTAACTTATGGTTTAAAGTATCCACAAACACCAAAACATAGTAGAAATGGAAATGAACATATATGGAAATTTTACATGAATGTAGTCCATGGCAAAGCAAGAAGGTATCCAAACCGGAGGTTTATAGAAAGACAACCGGAGAAGTCGCCGGAGCATCGACGGAGACTGAGGAAACAACACGTTAGCCGCCTCCTCCGCGCTCTTCACCTTAAACATCCCATCCCCAACATCTTTCTCCTCCAGAGCCACCCCGGCGCATATTAGCACCACACGATCTACCCTCTCCTTAAACTGCGCCGCCATGGAGTACGCCACGAACCCGCCGTAGCTCAGCCCGGCCACCGTCAAGGTCCCAACGCCGTGAACGTCCATCACCTTCATGACGCAGCTCGCCTGGAAGGCCTCGGACCGGTCGGGGCGAGTGGTGTGCGAGTCGCCGAAGAAGATGAGGTCGGGGACGTAGACGTTGTACCGGGGGATGAACCGGTCGATAAACTTGTCCCACTGCCACATGGCGTTGGCTCCGATACCGTGGAGGAGGAGGAGAGTGGGCTTGTGGACGTTGTGGGTCTGGGGGATCCAGCAGTGGACGACGGTGCCGTCGCCGAGATCGGAGGTGGATGATCGGAGACCGGCGCGAGAGAAGCTGTATTGATAACATTTGTTACGGGAAGAGACGTAGCTGAAGCAAGTGGCCATTGAGTCTTCTGAGAGTTGCAGAGAGACAGAGACAGAATCTAGACAAGGGAAGTACAAAAAGAAGGGAAGTGATTAAATAATTATTTTTAAGAAACTAGTATAGAATTGATATTTCATATTTGATTGCGTGACATGTTATGATTCGCTTACTTTCTATTTATATTTTCAGAAGCAAACAAAAAAGGTTATCACATTTTATTTATTTATTTGTACAGTGAATGCAAATCTATAAAAAGGTGTGTGGTCTATTTTTCTTATTCGTATTATTAGGTGATTCAATTTTTCAAAGCAATCAGTAGTGTCTGAGAGAGTAGCCAAAAGAAAGTGGTCGTGTACTACTCGTAGTTTTTAATATGTTGGTTGCGAAGTCACAAGTAGGTATGTGGCCGGCAGATAATTTTGAACATGTAGGTTTTAAACTCCAGAAACCACTTATCAGTTGTCATGAAGTGGAGAATATATTTATTTTGTATGACAATTTTTTTACCAATTTTTATAACAAACCTATGTAATTTTTTTTTGTTAGCAATAGAAGGAAGTCCCATAATCTCATCCATGTATGTAGTATTAAAAAACTAAACCGTTCACACTACCACTATACTTGGTAAAACTAGGTATTGTTACTTGTGTATTGTTCTGCTAAACATTTAATCGGCCAGATTGTTATTTTCTTAGTACATTTTATAAAAAAAAAAATCTGATCAATAATTAGAAAACTAACAAATGCTATCGTTTGATAAAACTATAGAACCGAATTCATTTCAAATCAAATTCATTATACCAAAATGATAACAATTATGAAAGATAATAATAAAATATAAATTATTAAACATGTAATCACTCACATTAAATGACAAATAATTATTTTTCGTATTTTCAATCAGAATCACGAGTTTTTAAATAAAACATGTAAGCTTTAATCGTGTTTTCAAAATGAAATTTTCAAAAAACGTATTTCTAAAGAGTTTTGAAAAGAATTTGATTTCGAAACAGGAAACGTACCTTGACATGAGTTTCCACCCAACCTAGGTTTGTACAGTAACAAATGTGGGTTTGTACAAGAGAGACTCGTTTTCAACATTAGCATTGCATTCCATTCACGGGCCGAATAATGGGCCTTTCTGAAATATATGTGTTTAAACAACAAATAAGTGACTGTTTTTTCTTTCCACAATAGATGACTTTGTTTATACCTCTTTTTTCTTTAAAATAAATTAGTATATTTTTACGTACATTGATTACGTATATGTTTTTCAACTTTATCAAATAGTACATGTTATTTAAATAAATATATAATTGGACAGTCTTTTATTATTAAAAGAAGAACAAATTGTATTGAAATTTAAAAGGAGACACAAGTGAAGTGTCCCCAAAGGAACCAAGAGGTCCAAGACCAAACACAAGTTTGTACACAAATTTACCGATTATCTTCTGGTAACCGAAGATTGACCAAACTTAGTGGTTATATAAGTACATAAATATATATTACGCCGTCGTTTCACTTCACCGTCGGGTAAAGATGTTCCGGTAATCTCAGCTCACCGACCATAACCAACGGTTTAGCCAAAAACATATCATGACTAGACTCCACCAACTCAACACGTGTTTCATTCTCCGGTAGCTTCCAAGTGAAACCTTGAAGAAGTCTCGCGAGCATCATCGTGGTCAACGCCGTACCTAAAGCCGGAGCAGCACAACCTCTTTTCCCGGTGCTAAACGATATAAACCGGAGATCGTTCTCCGTCAAAGTAACCTCAGAGCATTCATTGAGATGTCTCTCCGGTTTAAAGCTAAGTGGGTCGGCCCAAACTTTGGGGTTACGGCCCAGCCCATATCGGCTGAGAAGGACTTGACTTCCTTTAGGGATGTGATACCCGGCGACGGTTGCGTCGGAAAGTGCCACGTGTGGGAGGTTAAAGGCGGCGACGGGATGGAGACGGAAGGCTTCACGGAGGATAGCTTTGACGTAGTTTAGTTTTGGGATGTCGGATTCTTGGACAAGTCTTTCTTTTCCGACCACTCTGTCTATTTCTTCCATTGCTTTGCGGAGGATCTCCGGTTTGTTCACCATCTCCGCCATGGCCCATTCGACGGCGTTTGATGGATTGTCTGGCGCCGCCATTACAAGCTCCTATTGTTCATAAATAAATAAAAGAGTTAATAAATTTGTACCTCCTTTAGTCTTCATCATCTAAGTAATACCAATGCTACGTGAAAATTACTAGTACCACTTATTGACTTATTCGTCATTTGTAATAAAAAATATCACTCAGATAAATATATTACCAAACTATCATTTTCTATAATTTTTTAGCTATACATAATCTATCAAAAACGGATATATATACATATGTTTATATAACGAGCAATGTAAATTTTAAAATATACTTTTTCTGTTTCAAAATTTTTATACAAATTGAAAAATATATGAAATTTTGATTATTAATGCATTATTTTTTGTAACTAATTATTCCTATAAATTTTAACTAATAGAATTTTAATAACTACAATTGTGATTTTTGAAATTTACAATTTATCATTCATTAATTAATATATTGAAAATGTAAAAATATCTCTTTTTGGAATATTTTTTTTGTAAAACATGAATCCTTTTGGAATGGAGGGATTATATCTTTTAAAACTTAACTGTAAAAATGATCTCTAAAAAGTATTTTTCTGATTGAAACTTTGTGTTATATACTTATATATATATATATATATATATATATGTAGAAATGTAACGTGACTATTACCTTAATAGTGGGTTTGATTTCATCGGCGGTAAGCAATGGGTTGCTTTCTTCGTCCTTGATCGAAATGAAAATATCTAGAAAATCCTCGATTTGAGTTCTCTTTCCATCTCTCCACATCTTAATCCTTGCATCAATGATCGGATCGTGATACTTGTCCATAATAGCACTAGAATCTCTCATAATCTTCTCGTGACCGTTAAGATCAAGACCCGTGAGCATAGGTAGATAATCAGAGATACAAAAAGCAAACGTAAACCCTAATCCTTCAAACATAGCTTCCATATGCTCAACATCCTCCACCGTTGGTCCACCGTCCGGTGCGGTGTTTGCAGAGAACGTTCTTGTCCCGAACATAAGTTTCTTGATAGCATTACCACAGTAATGCCTTGTCACGAACCTGAAATCGACCGAACCCGAGTTCTTAACCATGTTGTGTACCCATGCGGTTAAATGGTCGTTTTCTTCTGCTCTCTTCTGATGAAGCCACCTGTGTCTCGCTGGACAAACGAGTTCGGTCATCACGACCTTCCTCATTTTCTTGAACTGTTCACCGAAGGGAGTGATCACGCATGTTTTGTAGCCGTTCGAGAGGACGTTCTGCGCGTAAGTCATGGGTCTTGAGGCGAAGAGAGCGTCTTGTTGCTTGAGTATCTCACGTGCTATCTTAGGGCATGTCACGGTGATCACGTGAGTGTTTCCTAGCCTCACGCAGGCTATCTCGGTGTTTAGCTGCTTCATGATGCTGTGGAGCCACCGGAAAACGGGACGGCTCTTTAGCATCGCTGGAACCATACCGATGATGGGCCAACCGGTAGGGCCAGGAGGGAGAGTTAGTTTCTTTTTACTAGGATCCTTGATTAGTTTCTTGAGAAGCATCACTAAGGTTATAACCACAAAGGCTTGAAGAGTTGTGAGGAGATACATGTTGGTGAACGATGAGGTTTGCGTTGTAGTGGAAGTGAGATCTGAAGAGTTTGAGGTAAAAGTGTTCATGTTTTTGTGTTGAGGATAGAGAAGAAGAATCAAAGCTGCTTGTGTTTCTTGTTCTCTCTGCATGGATATGGATTAGAAGCCTCACCTTCCTATTTATATGATATTACTGGTCGTTGGTCTCTGGAAATGACCATAATACCCTGTGACTGTTTGATTCTGAACTATAAAAGGAAAGGATGAGGAAAATGGTGGGCTGTGGGTTGGGTCCATCTTGAGTACTGCCACCATTTTTGAAAATTATTACGATTCTTACATTTCAAAATATCAATATTTTACCAGAAAATGTTTGTTTAATAATAAAAATTTGGATGGCAATTTTAAATATTCTAACTGCTTTTATTGGTGACCTGCCAAAGTCCCTCGTGTTACACATGCACTTAAAAACCAATCGAACAACAAAGTGAGTCTTACAGTTATAAATTATTCCTCTGTGATATTATTTGAGGAGCTGGTGTTATTTATGCGAATCCTAAATACTACAAAATGTCACTTAAGTATTTAACTTATTATTTGTTATTTATGCGAATCCTAAATACTACAAAATGTCACTTAAAAGTATTTAACTTATAATAATAGTTAGATCCTAGGAGCTTTTGGTGCACTCGTTTTATTAATGAATGTTTTAATTTGTTAGCAATTTACACATACTCAAAATTGAACTTGAATGGTGATAACCTGATATAGTGATGATGACACGAGTACAAATCAATACGCTAAATGTTCTGGTCCATATATTTGTATCCCTTATCGTGTTAATCTTCACAAATAAAATACTGACCAGTGTTGTTTTACATATATTTTTCTAAGCTGAACCGGACTTGTAGTTTATTTTTCCTCTTCAATTGTATGTCATTCTTCTTCTTAAAAAAATGTATGTCATTCTTTTCTCTTTGTCTAGGCAATAATTTTTTTTGTAACGTGTACACTAATGTATGTAGCTCATTGTTTGCCAAATATAATAAAAAGCCATTACATAGAGTATTTTTTGGGAAGGGTTCACCTGCCAAAAATCCTCGTGGAAATTGGAATCAATGTGGGAAGATTCAAAAGAGGTTGCTTTACTAACTTAAGTCAATACATTGTCGTAATTTTTGGTCCCCACGAGTAGTTTCCATGTTGAGACACCATTTGTGGTCCACTATTGCGATGTGACCTAAAAATCTCAAGGTGGTAGTAATTAAGATCAGTTAACATGACATGAGAGTTAGAGAATTACTATTTTAAACTCATGATTATGATCAGTGAGTCCGTAACCTAACTACTGACATGGATGTATATATAGATTGGTAGATATCCAGTTAAAATGCAGAATATAATCTATATTATAATCAATGAAGTTAACCAAGACCAGGTCAATATTGTTGTAGATTGTGTTCAATTATCCATTTATATGTTGAATTGTAGTCTATTTCGGCCTATATATATATATATATCAAAATTCTTGATAAGATTCCATGTCTAATATTCTCAAGTATGACCACCTGTCGAAATGTTTTATTGCTTTCCACAATTTTGAAGTTTAACTTCAAGACGAATTGGTGTAGTTGGAAATAGGACCCCCAACACTATTTTTTTAGGGTTTGATCGAATTATTTCCACAAAACATGTTCTATAATTCAATCTAATACACTATCCTAATAATTTTTCGGGGTGCGTGCCAGTAGCCCCAGTTGTATGAATAGTGCTAATTGAATTAACAGTTTGTATAATAACTAATATATAAATACATGTATTCCAACCAGAAAAAATACAAATACATGTTTTATCATAGTGATGGGAAAAAAGTTATACAGCCTAAATCACGTGGATTATGTTTGTCACCTTGCCAACAACCAAGGTAGTTTTTTTTTCATATTTGTATGTACATACGCAGGGCTGGCCAAAGCAGAAGCTATCAAATCCATTGATTAGGACATCGTCTTACTAATATTTATAGATTTTTTTAAACACATACTAATAATATTTATAGATAAAAAATTTAATAAAGTCTTTTAGTTAAAATAGTATTTATCAAATATTTTTTATGATAATTTAAAGGTATACTGTTTAAATCTAGAATTCATAAACATAATTGGTGATAGTTTGTTCATTGAACTAACTATTCTCTCGGTTTTAAAACAAATAATAAAACCGAGAGAGTAATTACTTGATTTTTAAGTTTCTATGAAAACCGATCGATTTATTTTGATGTTTGGATCTTTTATTTTGCAGTACCTTTTATTATTGATTTGATTTTGGTTAGTTACAAAATAATTTTTGATGTAAACACACACAGTTATAGAAAACTCAACTTATGATTTTTTTTTAAAAATTTATGGTTTCACCAAAAAGACAATACAGACTATTAATCATATGAAGTTTTACTAGTATCAAATATTAACTGATTACCGGTTGTCATGTATGTGTGTATCAAGGTGTTGGATTCAATCAGTTCAGATCACATAATTTAATTAGCAATTTAAGATAAATTTAAGTACAACGAAGACCGTATTATTAATACACATTATACAACACAGACGATAACATTAAGCTAAAAACAACTCTTTATTAACTAACTAAATGCTATTAGAAATAAAAAGTAATATTTCCTCCCTTGCTCTTGGTCCCAAGTTAAGCACAAAGGCAATTCAAGAACAAATGATAGATCGAATGACGTGCGAGACGTAAACTTTTAACACCATTTATAAAGATCTAATTAAATTCCACAAACTGGGACTTTCTTTTGTCTTTGATTTTTCAAGAGTTGACTTAGCCCTCAAGGTAGCCTTTGCTTTGCAAGTATGAGATAATATTTTCAGCCATTTGACGTGGGGAACAAGAATCATCGTCTCCTGTGTGTTTCAGCACAACCTGTAAATGATATACATCAATACTATATTAGAATCTTTACGTATCAAATTATTCGATTACATCATTGAATAAAAGATAACGAACCTCGCAGTTCAATGGCGCCTCGTAAGGGTCATCAATTCCAGTAAAGCCTGATACAAAGAAAAAAACTAGATGAGTGGTTGGATTTTAACTTAGGGCTTTAACTTTATTTCATTTTTAAATTATTAATCTTAATCAATTATGTAGTTTTTTAAGTTAAAATCTTGCTACATTATTTACAGCCTTATTTCTTTTGTTTATTCATGGTTTACTTAAAAAAAAAGAAATATTAAAGCATTTTATAAATTGTTTTATCTTTCTACAGAAAAATAACACACATCTATAATATTAAAAAACCATAAGACTATATCTTACAACCACATTTCTACATCCACAACTATAATCTCAAAAATATATCCATGTTACCTAAGCAACAATTATTTAATAATGCTATTATTCCCTCAGTTTGAAATGTAAAACTCCCTCCGTTTCTGAATAAGTGTCACTTTGACACTTTTCACGGAGATTAAGAAGTATGTATAATAGATTAATATATTTCTATTTAATGTATGATTAATTAAATGAGAATGATTTAAATAAAAATCTATTGTCTATTCAAAATGGTAAAAATTAGATTTAATATACAAAATTGCATTGGGTTTGTAAAGTGACACTTTTTTTGAAACAAAATTAAAAACCTAAAGTGACACTTATTATGAGAGAGAGGGAGTAGTATGTATTACCTTTGATTTTGCCAGCACGTGCCAGCTTGTACAACCCCTTTGGATCTCTTGACTCGCACACAGACAAAGGAACGTCCATGAAAACCTAAAACAATTAAATCATATGTAATATGATCAAAATACTATATATTCCATCTGTTTTTAATAATTTTTTAAAAAAAAAGTTGTTCCAAATTAATAGATATTTTCAATTTCCAAATATAAATTTTATTAGCAATATATGTTAGATGACCAATGGAATTATATAGTCTACTTTATTATTGGTTGTATTGCAGTGAATACTTGATAATGTTTTTATTTTAAAATATAAATAATTAAATGTTATACTAATCTATATGCTTAATCATAAAATATCATCTATTTAAAAATATAAAATCGGATCGGATCATAAGTACCTCCACAAAATCTCCCTCGGGTAACAACGACCGACACTCATCTCTGTCTCTCCGGTACGGTGAAATCAAACTTGCTATACAAATGACGCCAACGTCAGCAAACAGCTTTGCCACCTCACCTGAAGTTCAAGATCATTCGTCAAACACCATTACTTAAACCAGTTTATTTGTAATATTTTGAAAACAAAAATGATAGTACCGTACCGATCCTGCGTATGTTTTCGGTACGATCCTCAGCTTTGAAAGTGAGGTCCCGGTTAAGTCCGTGACGTACATTGTCGCCGTCAAGTGTGTAAGTAAGTTTGCCTCTTTCAAACAATGCTTTACTTAACGCACAGGCAACAGTGCTTTTCCCTGAACCGCTGAGACCAGTGATCCATATAACACAACCCTTTTGCTGAAGAAGTTGTTGTCTGTCGCATTTGCAGATGGAACTCTCGTGCCACACGATGTTCTCTGCCTTCTTGTCTCCCTTGATTCTCTCTTCTTTCAGATTCGTTTCTACCAATAAACATAACCAGAATCAAAACCTTTTTTTTTCAGACAAGTCATCAGCTTAGGTTTGACATTTTGAGGAGAATTTTTTAAGTATGACCGGATCTGGATCAAACCCAATAAAACTTTGGTACCAAAATTTTAATATATTTTTATATAAATATAGACTCCTAAATTTTTTTTTGTTACGAATATTCTTAAAAAATGTTTATGATCTCCGAATTTTCAGATCTGGCCATGTTTTAAGCAACGAGTACCTGAAAGAGTGGGGGAATGGGCGGTGAGGGAAGCTTGAGCAGAGACATTGAGGGCGGAGATAGGATGAAAAGAAGCAGATTTCACTACTAGTTTTGGGCTATCCACCGCACTTGATGACGTTGGAAGGCTGAGGAAACCGTCACTTAGAGGCCGTCGGTGAGAACCTCCGTGGAGACCTGGAAGAGAGCAAAAGATGGACGGTCGGGATGCTCTGATAGCTAAGCCTTCCATTGAAACTTTTTGTCCCAGAAGCTTGCAGATCCCAGACGGTGTTTGATAAAGTCAATGCACAAAACAAAACTGCTTATATAAATTATGGAATATTTGAATTTTTTTATATAGAGGGTTAAGAGAAAAGGACAGAGGACGAAAACTGGTGAGAAGGAGACTCATGGTACCAACATTATATTCTTACACAAAAAACACATGGCCATATTCCATCTTTGAATACAAAAAAAAAACAGAAAATTAAACATTCAGTATCAGAACTAATTACTAAAATTTACTAGTTGTTAGTATAAAATTATCATCATAGAAAATTTTTAGTTAAATAAACTAGTGGTTTTGGTATATGTGCATGTGTCACGGTTGGATACCAATCTTTTGGGAAATTATTATGATTTTTTGTTTGTTTTCTATCTACCAACCTACCAAAACCCATTCAGAAACCATGTGATTTGTATAGGCTAACTATCTATATATTTTCTTTTTCTTTTTTATTATTATTACACTTCTACTTTGGTTTTGTTGGAGTTTTGCTTGTTGTTCAAATATATTTGTTTGACTGTGTATATGAAGAAATATACTGGAAAGTCATATTCAACTGCACTGCAGTACTTGTTTGATTTGCTTGTTTGCATCAATACTCCCAATACTTCAATACAGTCAAAGCAGGCTCCAGTCAAAACCGGCGGTTCCATATTTGCTATGAGTTTTCCACATTTGGGCTGATATTCATAACAGGTCTCGTAATTCATAAGCTATTATCTGTAGTCCAATAGTACCCAGGCTCAACTATTGATATAACATATCCAAAGACTAAAGAATTATAAGACTTCATCACGTCCATGATTACAGTCAAAGAATGCGAGTGTCCAATAGTACAGAGACTCAACTTTGCTATGTGTTGACGTCCCCTGTTTTTGACCCTGCACTGACCATTGTGATTGAGATTGAAATTGAGATTGTAAGATAAACGGTACACTGCAAAGTGGCAAGTCGGGTTGTTGATTCAAACCTTTGAACAATCTGCTAAATAAAACAACTAAACCTATTTTGAGATGGTCATTAATTTGTATGATCACTAATCATAACTCACAAATATACAACAAATTATGTTAGGACAATAAGAAGTTTAGGTTTGAAACATCAGCACTGATCCCCAAAACTTTTAGACGAGCATTTTTTACGAATAATCTTAAGAAATGTTTAAACTTATCCAAATTCTTAGATCTGGCCCTGATCAGGGTATCTCTTAACACTGGTTAATGTTCCAAATGAACAATGTTTTAGCTCTTCATCACCAAGATACAAGAAAACAAGCAACATTGTTCTGATTCTGAGCTATAATTCTCCAATGATTCAAGCCAAAACACAAATCAAAAACCTAATCTCACATAAACAAACTCTCAAGATTCTGATCAAGAATCTCCTTCTCCGGAAATAGAAACCGAAGAAAGCCTTTCCTCTTCCGGCAAAACGGACCAGTTAGGAGACTGAACAGCTCTAAGCCACAAGAAATCATCAACATTAGCCCAGCTCTCATTCTCCTCCTCCAAACCCGCCGCCTTCAAATCTTCCTCCATCCCTTCGTAATCCAAACAGTAAGGCGCGAATCTCACTCCATTACTGTCTTCGATTATAGGACGACTCCTCACTCTCAGATAAAAATCGCTCTTCTTAGCGCGATGGATCCTAATCTGATGCGAGGCCAGCACAAGAACGCAGTCGTTTACATCGTCTATCAAAATCGAACCGAGCACAGGACCTGTGTAGACCTTACAGTTTCTTAATCTGTAGATGAACAGCGCGTTAACAGTTCCAGTCAAATGCACTTGGCACGAATCGAGATCTGACAATGTGAACTCTCCGATCGACGAGGAGGACGATTTGAAGCTTTTCGATAGAGTCTCTCCGTGTTTGTTCCTGAATCCTGGAGAATCGCGTACGACGACGTTTTGTGGTGGAGCGAGATCGCGTTTCTGGATCTCCGGGACCTTTGGAGTGGCAGAAGAAGACGATTTGGTTTTGAATGAGAACTTCTTCTTCGGGAGTAAAGTGGCGGAGAGGGCGTCGAGGCTTTGTTTGAGATCTGACGTGGATTTAAGAGAGGATCGGACTTCGTAGGAAGGGAGGAAGTAGGAGTTGGATGCGACGAGGTGCTCGAGATCGTCGATCGATGACGAGATCTCCGCGAGATCTGATTTGATCTTAGATGAATCCGCCGCGGAGGAGGAGGAGAGTTGTAACTCGGCGATTCGAGATTCGATTGATCGTTTGGAGTCGGCGAATTGGGAGAGGAAGGAGGAGGTGGATTCGAAGGTGGAGGGAGAGGAAGAGGAAGGTGAATTCGGATTTTCTAGCTTGATGACGAGCGGAGAAGCGTTCGAGCATGTCATGGTGCTTCTTCTGCAACGCCTCGTCTAGGGTTTCGGATCTCGGGTCGTCGTCGTCTTCCATTCGTTTGTTTTGTGACGGCGTTTTCAAATCGAGATTTCCAGGTCAAGTTTTTTTTTCTTAACGTAAACGGTGTCGTTGATTTCATAACCCCTGGTTATCTATAAATCACAGAATAGCCCAAAATTAATAGTGAATTGACATTTCATCCCCAATTATATTAAAAAGCTATCAGCAAGTATATGACAAAAAAGTAAAGAAAACATAATATAAAATACCCTAAGATATACTTTAATTTTTCACTACAAAAATAGTTTAAAAATATATATATATATATATATATATATATATATATATTATATCCATTAGATTAATATATATTTAAAGTTTAGAGTTATCGAATGTAGTTATGGATTTGGAGCTTTATTTTTAAATATATATATATATATATATATATATATATATATATATATTAACATTTTTAGACTAAAAAATTTATTTGAATAAATTTATTTTTTGAATGCTATTTTTGTGATAAAAAACTAAAAAATCTGTTTAAAGATTTGACCAACATAATATCTTATGAAAGTTATACTCTTCAAATATTTTTTTAAGATAATAAAATTAAAAGAAAATGTCTGTCCAAACCAAAGATCCTACAACATCCAGATATAATAAGCCTAACCATTAATTGCAGAATGTATGCCTTTGTGAAGCTTCAGATCAAAATGATGCATTGATCGATACAACCACTTAGATTACATGTCTAATTAAGCTCAACCATTCAACCCAATAAAAAAAGACATAATCATGCGATAGCATAAATAAATAAAGGTTTCATGTGTATTAGTTCAAGGTTGACATATGTGAAAGAAGGGAGATGTGATTTTGTTTTACATGTTTTACAAATCAAACGTTCATTTCGCAATACTAGCCATTATTAGCTGAATGCTAATACGTGATATGATATAGTCAACTGTTGTTAATACCAGTCTTCTCACCCGTTATTACCTCAAACATATGCTCACACATCTAATCTATTAAAACTGAAGTACAAATAAGAAATAACCCTTATTTTTGCTTAATATTTACAAGGAATGCCATTCATATTATCCTTGCATCCAACATCTAAACATTGATTATTAACAAGAAAAAAAAATTTGGGCTAAGCCCATTAACAACATTTCTCATTAAAATTGGAAATTTAATAAAAAAATGTATATGTATTTATACATACATATATATATATATATATATAATTAAATTAGTTTTATTTTTATTCATATTCATATAAGGTAACCAACTATATTTGAACTATTAAAAAGTTAATAATGTCAATAATTTTTGATATAATCTGAACTTATTCATTTACAATAACAAAATCGTGTAACTTTCCATAACAATTTAGTAACTAAAATATATACTAATATTTATTATAAGTGGTTATATATACAAGTAAATACAATGTATTATTCATTTGTATGATATATATCTAATAAGAATAATTTATGTAATTTATAAATTTAAATTTTTTAAACACCATATAATACATAGACACAATTATGTCTAGGACGGATCGAATTTCTAAGGTATATTAGGATATACGGATTCGGATATGCATTAGTCAGATTCGTAAAATTGTTATCCAAATCTTAGATATTCGGGTTAGGATATTCAGACTAAAATCCGAATACAAACATATTTAATTAAAACTAACTATTAATTATCTATTAGTCTATTTAAAATTCTTATTTTAAAAAATTTTAAACGCATTCAAATTTAAAATTAAATTTTAGTTATTTTATATAAAAGTATATATAATATACATAGTATATATAATTAAATTAGTTTTATTTTTATTCATATTCATATAAGGTAACCAACTATATTTGAACTATTAAAAAGTTAATAATGTCAATAATTTTTGATATAATCTGAACTTATTCATTTACAATAACAAAATCGTGTAACTTTCCATAACAATTTAGTAACTAAAATATATACTAATATTTATTATAAGTGGTTATATATACAAGCAAATACAATGTATTATTCATTTGTATGATATATATCTAATAAGAATAATTTATGTAATTTATAAATTTAAATTTTTTAAACACCATATAATACATAGACACAATTATGTCTAGGACGGATCGAATTTCTAAGGTATATTAGGATATACGGATTCAGATATGCATTCGTCAGATTGGTAAAATTGTTATCCAAATCTTAGATATTCGGGGTTAGGATATTCAGACTAAAATCCGAATACACACATATTTAATTAAAACTAACTATTAATTATCTATTAGTCTATTTAAAATTATTATTTAAAAAATTTTAAACGCATTCAAATTTAAAATTAAATTTTTAGTTATTTTATATAAAAGTATATATAATATACATAGATAACTATAATTAAATTTTAAATATTTAATATCCATGTGGATATACAGACCTAAATTTTACTATCTGAATTCGTACTTGGATCAGTCGAATCCGTAAATCACTATTAGGATTCCTGATTATCCGTTTTTTAAGCGGATGAGATCCCAGATCGAATAACGAATATCGAATATTAAGTTTCATTCATATATACAATTATATCAAACAAATTGTTTAAAATATTTGACATTCATAAAAATAACACCCGCGGGTCAAATGCTAGTAACCTGTTAAGTTTGCATTTTGATGCGTGAAAAGAAGAGAAAGCAATATCTTATAACTTCACAAGAAATATTTTTATATTTGAATTTCTTAATAATCACTACTCACTAGTGATCATACATATTAAAACGATGTCAAAAATGCATTTAATTGTTCAAATGCGTTGTTTTCTCAAAGATTTGCTTCTTTGTTGGTGTGCAGCAACAATCTTTCTTGCCATTAAAATCTTCACATAACCCGTCACCATAACCTTTCGACAAGCAAAATTGTTTGCAATCAGCAGGACATGGTCCAAAACATGAGAGATCAGCATCGCCAGCGCTTGTTTGATCTGCTAAATAATAAAGATTACTTAGGGTTTGATCGGTAAGTCATATACAAAAACATCATGCTTTTTATTATCCAATCAATAGTTATTGGAAGAACATTTAGAAAAGCATTTACAATATGCTATGGCTCTTTACTCAATGCTCTTATATGTAGTTTTTGGTAAAGCATTTGAATTTCAAATATTTTAAAATAATTATATATTTTATTTAATGATATAAAAATTATATTTATATCCAAAAATAAAAAATCAGTTTTAAAAAATAAAGTGTACATTTATATTTAATAAATAATATTTTACATTCAAGATATAGTTTAATTTATATAACAGCATGATTCATATTTCAATAAAATATATTTTTATAAATATATATTATTTAAAATTATTTAAATTAAATATTAGATATTAATTTGTATGGGAATTTTAAATATGAATAGCTTGATGTTATACCAATTGTTTTATTAAAGACATTAATGAAAAATACAGATTCTAAAGCATACTGCTTCTTTAGTATAAAATTACTGCTTTATCAATGTTGTAATAAACAAATTAATGTGTGTAAAAAAGAGAGAAACGATTTTATATTTCTAGTTATTGTACAAGCTAAGAAAAATAAGTTTTGAAACTAAGGTAAATAAAAAGATAGAGAATAATTAAAATGTGAATGCTTGACTTACCTGCTATGGCCAACAACATAAGTAATGTGATGGTGCTAACAAAAATAAAGATCCGATCTTGTTCATTTTTTTTTGGTGTTTCTGAAGTATTAGTATAGATATGTGCAAAGTGTTGTAAATATTCTTATGTTTGGTGTTGTTGGATTCTGTTGAGAGATCTTAATAGGTCTTTATATAGCTAACTTTGTGATGTAAGTTCATAAACAAAATCAAATGGGTACGTTGAACCATTTATTTTTCGATTTGGTAAAAATTGATTTTAATGATTTTATTTTGACTATTTTGTAAGGAAGTATATCACGCAATAATTTATGTAGATTGGAAAATTAACAGTTTTTTGAAAATCTTTAAATTTTCATGGATTTTTAAAATGTACATCCATATTTATAGATTCCATACATATTTTTGTGAATTGTTGTGGGTTTTCCAAATTTTCTATTGATTCTCACTATCTTATGGAAAGTAATGATAAAAACATTTTTCTACAATCTTTTTTTTATAATTGGTATGTGGAATGATATGATGGGAGCTATAAGTGAAGGTATATAAAACGAAAAAATTAGAAAAATCTAAAAATATAAACTAATAAAAATGTGTCAAATCTAGGGATATGTTTTTTGATAATAAAAAAAAGAAATACATAGCCCTAGATTGCATAGTAAATTAAAGTATAGAATATAAAAACATTAAGGTATCACATAATTAAAAACACATATAAATATAACTAGGAATTTGGTTGCAGTGATCTTTACTCTATTCAGTTTACACTTTGAAAGTGGCCTGATATGTTAATAACTACATGCATGTTCTGAAGGCATCTGTGTAGTGTTATATCATGAAGAAGGTATTGCAAGTGTCAAATCTGAGAGTGTAGTAAGATCTATCTCTGGTGTTGACACCATATACTAGTGTATGTATGATAAAGATGAAAAATCACAAAAGAAAAAACTTTCTTGATCCTTTTTGTTCTTTTTTTCTTGGCTTCACAACTGTCTTAAACGGAACATGTTTTTTTTTTAAATGATTGAATCAACAAGAACAGCCACCTCCACTGCCTCCTCCTTGTTGCTCACCTTGTGATGAATTTGAAGTGTTCTTAAGGTTCACATCAACCATATCCTCTGACTTTGTCGCCGAAGAATATGAATCCATCCCAGGCAATGCTGCAGCTATCTTCCGGAACAAAGCCTGCCAAAAAATGACTCATGTTATGTCATAGATATCAAATAAAAAGAGTAGCCACACTCAAGTCCTTTTTAATAATAACCTTAATGTTGAAATTTTCTTTAGCGCTGGTCTCAATGAACATCACTCCATGCTCTTTACCCTTATCTTCCCCTTCACTGATAGATACTTGTCTGGTTACCAAAAAAAAGAAGCATGTTATGATTTGCAAATAAGCCACAAAAACTGAGTTTGCTTCTGTATATTACCTTTTATCAACAAGATCAGTTTTGTTACCAACAAGGACAATAATAACGTCGCCTGAACCACCTCTTTCTCTGTGTACATCATCTATCCATTTCGGAATATTCAGAAACGTTTGCCTATCTGCAAACACAAGTGGTGAACACATGACACACAGCAACATAGTGAATCAAAGAGTAAACAAAAGCAATGACTCACTGGCGACATCATAGACAACAATTGCAACAGAAGAGTCTCTGATGTAACTTGGGATCAGACTCCTGAATCTTTCTTGTCCAGCCGTATCCCTAAAAACCAACAAAAAGACTCCATCTGTTAAAGTCTTTGGTATCAAGCACAAAACATAAATGAGTTTCTTTGTATGTTTGGTCTCTCACCAAAGCTGCAAACGAACTGTTCGATCTTCGAGGTACATTGTTTTGGACAGAAAATCGATCCCAATTGTAGGCTGCAGTCATAGACCACAACACACACAAATAAAGGCTTAATAAGAAGAGGTTACATCCAAAAACAAAGAAGCATCAGCATGGATCGTGATATCATAATAAGGAGATATAATCAGATCATATAACACATAACAGATAGATCATAAGGGCATGATTTTATCTTTGAAGATTGACCAATTCAAGAGAAGAGTTCCCAAGAACAGAGTATGAAATGAAAGGATGTGAATAAGGTAAGTGTAGAACCTGGTAAGAGGTGTCGAATTTATCATACATGAAACGTGTGATGATGCTTGTTTTGCCCACAGATTGATCTCCTAAGAACACCAACTTGAACTTTGCCAAAGCCGCCATCTTCACGTTGCTCAGATGAAAGAGTGATTAATAATAAGATCTAAGAATTTTCAAGAAGTTTTTCTTTCTCCTTAGGCTCGGCTCTTGAACAAGAAGAAGAAAGAGAAGGCGAGCACGACGACGATGACTCGGTCACACACAACAAAGCTCAATGAAGCTCCTTTCGCCACGCGCCAATATCATATGTAACGTAACCACCTAATATTCAACTATGCCCGCTGACTATTCATATATATATAATAAATAAAACTCTCCTTGATGGATTATCTCTAACACGTTCTAATGGGTTTATATAATCAAATCTTTGTTTATCATCTGTTGTTGCTGCATCATAATCCCAAGATAATTATTTGAGATAAAAAACGATTTTTATGATTTTACAAGACGTTTTTACATATCTGCGTTTACATGCTCTTACGTGATTCAGAACAGAAACTCAACTCCACAGAGAAAATAACAATAACACCATTGACTAATAGTAATCATACATACACTGATGCATTCTTCTTACAGAACTGTAATTAAGGACAAAGCCTGTCTCAATCCCTTGCGAGCTTCAATAATATATCATATCACAGCTAATGTGTTCCATAATCATCACGTAAGAGAAAGATTAGGACTTTATTTGCCAAAAAAGTCACAGAAACTCTCTGATAGCTTAACATACACAACAAGCAACAGAAACAGAGTCCATAATAATCCGACAGCTAAAAGACAAACCCAACATAACATTTTGGTCTTAAACCCTGACTTGAAATACCGAAAGTAACCCTTACTTTCCACCAAATCTCATATTACTCCACGGAAACTTCTCCCCCGCCGCCGCCGCAGCAACATCTCTCGCCGGCGAATTGCGACGACCTTTACCATTACCGTTACCATAACCACCAATCTCCATCTTGTCCTTCTGATCAAGCCAATGACTCTTCTCATCACCATCCTCCTCCACAAACCCAGATCCTTTCACTTTACTCTTCTATCTTCCTCAACAAACTTCACCGGAAACAGATCCCTCGAAATCGTCAGAGGCCTTTTGAGAGTGACGTAAGCCTTCTTGTAGTCAGCTTTGGCTATCAACAGCCCGCCGCGCTTCTTCTTCTTCCCGTCCATGTTCAAAGTGTTCACCTTTTCGATCTCTAACCCGTAGAGAGCCTCCAGGACTAGCTTGATCTCGATCTTTGTCGCCGATGGGATCGTTTTCAGCGCGAACTCGTGGATGTTGGTCAGCTTTGTCGGCATTAGAAGCTTCATCGGGAGGTTCGCGAAGTGAACTGCTCTTCCTCCCATTCGACTTGCCATTTTCTGCAGAATGGTGAGGGGAAGGGGTCTTCGTGTTTCTATTTACGTGTATCTTAATGGGCCGATAACTAATTAATGGGCCAAATGAAGTTTTTGCCGCTATGCGTTGGGCCGTATTAAGTTTTAATATTGATTTAAATATTTTATTTATGACAAATATACATAAACTACCACAATTCTACATAATGTTTATATGAAGATTTATGTTTGACAGTTTTACTTACAATCTTAAACCATTTACCATTATGGTTTTAATTAAATCTATGTTAAAAATATTGCTATGTAGTGGTCAAACCTTTTTTTATAAGGATTACTGATTTGACGGAGATCTAATCTGATTTATTGAACACCTAAATCGATTTTGTTTATATCCCGCAAAATCAACTTATAGAAAATTAAAAATAATAAATCATTTTTTCTAGTAACTAAGAAGCCAGATCTTCTGGTGTATAATGATTGATGAACCTTCAATGGACTAAAGAGTCAGTTTTATGTTTTGACATTTCATTCCAAAATCATCACAACAACAACAAAAAAGGTTTCTTGGTTACAAGTAAGTGTGTTTGAGATGTGATTAAGTCACTTAAGATAGGTCCACAACATTTTATATTACTACACATTTACAAAAGAGAACCCTCTCTTTTTTTTTTTAATTCCATTTCATAATCTTCATTCATCATGATCAAATATTACCACCTGCATACACCAGCCTCTGTTGTTTTGCTGAGAGCAAGAATCTCATCATACTTTGAGCCATACACAAATCCCCATAGCTGCAAACATATCAATGGTTGTTTTCTCATTGTTTTGTCTTCATCAAAAAAGGTTGAAACAAAAGGAGAGAGAGTTGATGTGGAATAGTACCTCCACTTCCTTAACATCAAAGTCCTGAGTGTTTGCAAGACAAGTGTTCCCGTATGTCTCCGAGTAAGCACTTGATCCGCTTAGCCTATGAAAAGAACACGATGAATCAAAACAAAGTGAGGATACATGGGTTGTTGTTTGTCGTGGAGATAGGAAATCTTACAGCTCACTGTCTAGATAGAGAGCAAATCGTCCACCACCACCGAGAGCTAGAAAGTCCTTGGAGCATAATGTGTAAAACCTATTTGCGCCTGCTCAAAATGCAAACCATAATCACAAAAATGAATAAGAAAAAGACTCCAAGAAGCTCTATGTTACTGATAACAATACCCGTGGGACGGTATAATAGTGGGTTGTCCAGACTTATCAGTGAAAACAAATGTACTGTTGGTTCCCTGAACACAACACAGCGCGGAGACAAAGAACATCAACTAAAGATGAAAAGAAACGGAATCTAATAAAGATTAGATATCTGGAACCAAACCTGATACTTCTTATCAGTTGGTATCAAAGGTGCCTCGACAAGACCACCAAAAACCGAACCTTTCCTGTCTCCAACAACCTGAAACAACATTGGTTTGCTATAGATAAGAGGTCCATACTTTAACGAACTGAAACCAAATATTTTTGAGTTTTAATTTACCAGTAAACTGAGACCAGGCCAGAGGAGGCTTTTCCTGTACAGCGTTGATAGTGATATACCATGCCTCCATGTACTGAAAACAAAAAAAAGAACAGATCAAACCAAAGGATTGAACTTTGAGATGCTTTGAAAGTGTGTGTGTTTTCTCACCTATAAAGCAAAATCCATTTCCTGCCTTGAACAAGAGCAGGAAGTGAAGTATAAAGGAAACGTCTTGACTGGTCTGTTAATAGTACAGAGGGCTCTGAAATTTCAGGTATAATAATCGCTTGTACTATTGATGCTTCCTCTTTATTCTGCATCTGCTTCATCTCCAAGCCATCACATTCAGTCTCTTCATCATCCGTTTTAACCTCAGCATTATTTCCCTTTCGATCCTTGGAAAACTTAACAGCCTGGTAAAAATTCTTCAAATGCTGCTTATACTTAGAGAACAAGCTCTTCTTTGCACCACCACCAAGCAACAGTAGTAGTAGTAGTTTCCTTCATTGTTCTAGTATTCACCGAGGATGAAGATGACGATGATGTTTCGCTTGTTTCTGCCTCTGAATCTTCTTCTTCTTCTTCTTCACCTTCTTCCTGATCCTTGTGGGTTTGTTTGTCCTTTGGATCAGAGGATAAGAGTGAACCAAGGAACGCAGAGAAAGAAGAAGTGTCTGGTTCGTCTACCAAATCCTTGGACTGCTCTTCAGTGATGGACTCTATTTGATCTCTCTTCAACTCATCTTCCTCATCCTAGTTAAGCCAAATTCAAAAACTGAATAATCAGGAGCTCATTGAAATGATCACTTTTTTTTTTGTTAAATTGGAGTCTCCCAAACTTATGGAAAGACTCAGACTAGTTCCTAACGGGAGATTGCAGCCCACAGATGAATTCTTTCGAACCTAAACAACCTCATATCCGCGTGGCAGTGGGGTGCCTTCGAATTCAGGTTGTTTAGCAACCTAAAGCTCGACCATCAACCTAAAGCTCGACCATCATCACGTGATCACACAAACAGAAACTCCAACCTAGAAATACTCAAATGTTCTCAAGCAACTAAGCATTATTATTATTATTATTATTTCTATTTCACAATCAAATCCAAAAAGGGAAACCCATTAACACCAAGCAAAATCCTCAAAGAACAAAGATAAGTCTCTATCTAATGTCAAACCCAAAGACAAACCTGGACTGAGTCAACATTCAACAACAAGACAAAAAGAAAAAAGATGAAAACTTTTGGATGGATACCAGAAGAGGAGGAGGAGGAGCAGAGGAGGGTTTATCAGAGATGGGATTAAGGAGACCGGTGGTGAGATCGGTGACAAAGTGAAGTGCTTTGCTTCTCAAAGATTTGTGCTTCCCCATGATCTTCGCCCTCCTTTCCTCTATTTGTATTCCTATTTTTAGTAAAGATTAAAACTTTCAGATTCCACACGATCCCTCTGATCAACCTACACCACAAAACTGACTCAGCTGTAATAGCTGGTGATCATCTACCTAATACGCCATACATAGACTCTATTTGGAAACAGAAAGTTCTTAAAAGAAGAAGTAAATCATCTCTCTCTCTTATCCAATACTCGGAGAATTAATTGTTTTTTTTCTTGATATTTTAAGCTTAACTTATTAAGAAAGATCATAAACATTTGGTAGAGACTGCGGGTGAGCGACGGTGACGAGGAAACGATAAAAGTAGAACTTACGCTTGTCTGTTAGTATTACTCTCTAAACTTATCTAATCCACCACATAATCAAAAGACTTCATGGCCCAATGGATAAGGCGCTGGTCTACGAAACCAGAGATTCTGGGTTCGATCCCCAGTGAAGTCGGCCTCTTGTTTTTGGTTTTGTTAAAATATTGGATATGTTCTGTCACATTCAGTATAGTTAGTTCAGTTTTGGTGTAGTATGGTTTCAGTTTTTTTTAATTGTTTTCTAAAAGAAAATGAAGTAATAAGTAATGGAACCGAACCAAAAACTGAACTTTTTAAAAAGACTTTTCGATTCAAATTGAACTAACCAAAAATTTCGGTTTGCTTCGGTTCAAAATTCCAGCCCTATTTATTATTAATCACAAGAGAAGCAAAAGAAGCAGAAACGGTAACTACAAAATATGAGATGTATTGAATAAGTTAACAAACTTCAAACAAGACAATACTATAAAATGAATGAGGAAAAGAAATGAAGGGATGTTTTATAGCTTATTGAGAGACTGAGCTTCCTCTTATGTGATCTGACCGCCACCGAGAACCTGCTGATTCTATCTGACGGCTGCAAACAAGTTAGACCAATTACCTCTGCTTTTCTTTTTGAAAAGAAATGGAAAGAAAGAAGGCAAACCTGGTGAGAACGAGCAGCAGAAGCGGGTGAGGGAGGCGTCTCCGACCAGGAAAGCAATTCGGCAGTGGAAGTGTTTGGCTTTCTCACTGCCGTTCTTCTATCCATTTTCCTATGTCTGAACTCTCGCTATTTCCTCCGGTCTGAGCTTTTGGTTTGCGAGTGAAAGGCTTTTTACTTCAGTTCTAAATTTTTATTTTACTTTATTCCTTTTTTACGTCATATTTTGTTCACTTTATTAAAAGATAGAACTTAAAATAAATGTAATACCAACCAACCAAAGGTAAGATCAATCTCCATGACAAAGGAAACAACTGTACAATATTTATGCTATCAAATGTATAATCAGTATCATCTTTCTTTTCTTTTTTTTTTTTTGGGTTTCTTCAAAGCTAAAGCACCATAATACTCCACGGTAGAAACTCAAAATGCTCCACCAATTGAATTTTATACCTACACTTGTCGAAAGCATAGTAACATCGGACGCATTCTCTTTCCGCTCCTTGGGATCATATAGCTTGTGGTAAAGATTGATTTATATTCTAATTGCTTATTACTTATAGAACTATATAAGAACCTTCTTTAAGTGTCTTCCTGAGTTTTACTCTGTCGTCTGTTCGATAGAGCGTAGCTCCCAGTTTCCTTCTCCATCAATCAGCCTTAGCTCCAATGAGTGGAACGGTATCACGCCGGACGCTGAGGTTTTTTTGAGAAAGAGTTGTGAGATTTTCGTAAAGAGCTTTTGTTTCTATAATAATGAATGAAAATAAGAACTTACTTGTGAGGAGGTTATGAAAGTAACTCCCATGTCTTTCGCAACCCTGTAGAGCTGTTCCTCAACATCAACACTAGTCGCGCTGCAAAACCAAAGAGCAGATGTATTAAACAAAAGGGAAAAGATTATTGCAAGAGGAATTGTTGTAGAAAAAGGAGTTTGATCAATTACTTGGTGCATTCATCTAGGATTCCAAACTTTGGTCTGTGAAAGAACAAACGTGCCTACGATACACAAAGAAACAACCGAAACAAGTCAGATTATTCATGAGAATCATAAAACTATATATGTATGTCTGGCTGTTGCCTCTACAAGAGATTTTACCATGCCTAGCCTCTGTTGCTCTCCAAGAGATAATATGTCTTCCCAGTTGGTTGTAGCATCCCAACCACTTTCATCTCTTTCCAAAAGATAAACTAATCGAACATTCTCCAGGATTGTTTTCAGATGAACGTCCAGAACGCTTCCAGCTTCACTTGAGCTTTCTCCTGTTACTCAAAACAATAAAGTATCAGAGAGATATGGAACATCATCATATAAATTCTACTTCACTTCTTTAATTTGTAGGATTGATTTGAGAATCAAACCGACATTATGTAGAAAATGAATTTTTTTACTTACCATTGGTGTACAACTTTGCTGCTCTTTTCTCTGCTTCGTCTTTAGATAGAGGGTATATAATCTGATCTCTCAGCGTCCCTAAACATGTATATGGTCTCTGCGGGACAAAAAGATGCCATTCCCTGACCCAAGTTCTTTGATATCCAATGATGGTTTGGCAAGTCTTCCACATACAGTGGGCCATATATCTCTAAGGACTCTAAATACAGAAGTCTTCCCACTACCATTTGGACCTGAAAATTTTGCTAGTGTTAGGCCTCTACGCTCATGCAATAAAATTAATGACGAATATTTAATTCACCAACCTGTGACGAGCAGGCTTTTCCCTGCAACTATTTCGCATGACAACTTGCTGGCCATCAATTTCTGCGCAGGGGTAATGATATCCACCTCTGAAAAGGATATTCGATCTTTAGAATCCAAGCGGCTTGTGTGATTTTCTGAGGTAACACCTGAATATAGTAGGACAAAACGAATATGATCAACCCAAGTAAATACATTCTCTATAGCGTATGTTTAAGCCAAATAATTCTTAAGTGTGAGCGTATATATGGTGTAGTACCTGACTGAGAAGCATCCAAAAACTCATCGAGCTCAAAAATTCTGTTAATACCACCAGAGAGCTCAAGGAACTTCTTGTGTAGTTCAAGAATATCACCAAACGCCATAAAGCTTTGAGAGACAACAGAAGCTAGATACCGCAATGCATGTGCCAATTCACCTGGTATCAAGACATCATGCAAGAAGCGTTATATACAGAGAATTTACAAACTTAATTGGCTCACGTCGAAAAGTTTGACAGATCTTCACCTTGAGTGGAGACAAGTGCTCTATCTCCCTTGTGTTCTAAAGCATACAACAAACTCAATCCCCAAGTCACATTATTGGGAAGTTGCTTTGTCACGAAATCATCAAGTATGCCATACAACCATTTCTTCTTCAAGAGCATGAGAGAGTGGTCCAGTAGTGCCCTGAATTTTGTGTCAACCATCTGCTCCAAAAAAGAAAAACAGATAAGGGCAGATGGCATGAAAAGGCCAGCATCACATATGTCATTTAACATTTCCAAGAATGCTTGTAGCGCTTTCACTTCTATTACCTGTGCTTCATAAATAGCTAGCCCAAAATCCAACACTAATAGCAACGGAAGTGAAGATACTTACAGCTTTTTCTCGTGCTCCGCCTCCAAAGAATGCAATGGATTCAGCATGAGTGTTCAGTCTCTCGTGCATAAACCTACATAAGCAGGAAGAAGTTGGTCCAGATAGTCGCTATAACGCCATCATCTAAAAATTGGAGAAACATAAAAAGAGTTACCTAAACTTCCCTTCAAGCTGCTGTTCTTCACCGGCTAGATCACCAAAATCAGGAGCAACATGTCTCAGGAAACCCAGACCAAGTAACATATATGTGTAAAGTATGGCAACTCCCCTTTGGCCAGTCAATAGCTTCATCCTCCAGGTGAACCTTCAATTTTTTATATTTTTTTTGAAACTCAAACCAAGAACCACGAAACAAAAATCAGGAAAACAATCTAGCAAAATGTACTTACCAGAGAATGTCAACTGATGGCTTTACCATTCCAGTAAGAAGTCCAGACAAGTCAGTGGTTAACTTTTCCAGGTCACGAGTGAGTCTTTGGTCCGCATCAATACTATTGCCTGACATGTGGAAAACCTGCATAGATATCAACCCAATGAGATCTTTAGTGTCTCTAAATTTGCGATATCAACTTACAAGAAAAAGAACAAACAAACCGCCTTTATGACGCATAAACAGACCACAAATAATATCCATTTCAAATTGGTGTGGATCAGCATACTTCTTACTTAAGTGTGAATAACACATCGTGCTTTATTTTAGCCTTTAGGTCAAGTTGCACTGAATAACTCAAGGTCTTAGTCATAATTCACAATGCATAAATACGGCATGCTAGCATAGTATCTTTAAGCATCTTAGATCTGAATTGACCTTGTAAAACGCATTATTTCTCAAGTAATTCCGTAGCAGATGCTGAGTCAAACGAATCCTCCACCCTAAAGCTAGCCTTTGCGTTAGATGCCTGGAAAAAATGTAAAAAAAATAAGGGTTAGGTGAAACCACATCAGCAAGGATTCCTTAAATGTAACTAATAATCTAAGAAAAACTCCATAAGACCAAAAGAAGTAAAAACACAATGAGGTTTTAACTTGCACAAAAAGGAAAGATTACTTTAATGAAGGAGCAATGACAGAAGATGCACTACTTTGGAGAACACTCAAACCAATCAAACGGACAAAGGCTGCCTTATCTTGCTCCAAGACATACTTCACAGTGGTCCCTGCGAAATCACATGTGGTTGTTAGAAAAAGAGCCCAAACAATAAAACTAATCAGGTAACAGAAAAGAGTATACCATTCAAAGAGGCTATTCGGTCAGAGATCAAGGTTCTTGAGACCACAAGGCAAGCAACCAAAAGCAGTTGTCCTCCTTGTTTGTCAAATAGAGTGGGTATCTGAAACATAACAATGAAGTGGTCAGCTACTTTTAGTATTAATGTGGGGCAAATAAGTTAGCCAAGTGTAACAAACAGTTCGCCTTCCAAGGAAGCTAAAGAGGACATGCAGATGTATCTAAATCAAGGTTAGTAAAAATTGGTGCAAGTTGTTTTCAACAAAATTAAAACACTAATAACTCAAGCTCACCAATGTGTTTAACATTGCAGCTACTCTTAATGGTAACGCCTTTGGGGATGTTTGAGGTTGAGGAAAACGAGGCAGCACAACACTTTTATCAACAATTGGTGATTTTGCAATTAACTGCGTCAGGTACGACTGAGCCTTGGAATTAGCTGTGGCAGATTCCTACACAGCACCAAGTAACAAGGTTATAACCACCAAAAAGCACCCCTCAACGAAGAATTAAAAATAAAATAAAATCATAAGCTGTTGAAGACCTTTCTAGCTGCAGCAAACGCTCGCTGAACAACCATCGCATCATTTTGACGATCTGTATCTGAAATTTTCACTGAATCAACTCCAGCGTCCGTCGGATGTGCAGAGTCATCCCTAAAGTTTTAATCATTTAAATACGTAAATGCAAAAGAAAACTTTGATAACCTCACAAAGATGGTTAAGAAACAATTCCAACCTCTTGTAGTGAACACTCCATCCCCCTTCTCCATCTAATGACAGAACAACATCATGGAATGCAACAAGAGCAGGACGATGGGAGATTGTTATGCAAGAAGTTCCCATAGCTCGAACCTTAGCAGCGAAACGTTCTTCCATATCAGTTGTCACAGCACTTGTGCACTCATCAAGAATTGCAAATTTAGGTTTGTGGTAGAACAGCCTGGCCATTCCCAATCTCTGTTGCTCTCCAAGAGATAATTCATCACCCCAATTAACCTCTTTGTCAGGTTGGTAGCGATCTAGTAAATATTCTAGGTCAACCTACAAAAGCAGAAGTACACAAAAATAAGCAAAATATACAAATCTTGACAGAAAACGAGCTCAAATCACACAATCTATCCTACTATTAACTGGTCACGAAGTAAATAGGATACCAACATTTTCCAAAAGCTCCACCATTCCAGACTCAGTGAGCGGTACAGTCTCTTGATCAGAAGTAAGAGGATAAATTAACTGGTCGCGAAGTGTTCCAACTGCCATATAGGGCCGTTGAGGCACGTAGAAGATCTCCTTGTTAAGATCAGAACCAACCCCCGGCTTCACAATATGCCCAGACACCAGCGGCCATAGACCTCCTAATACTCGGAAAAGGGAACTCTTGCCACTTCCATTAGGACCTACGATTCATAGTGTTGAAGAAATAATGAAATGAGAGAACAATAATAACATCATACAGGCGGATATCAACATAAATTAAAGTAATAAAATTGAACACTAGGTTTCTAGTAAATAAATCTCAAAAGTTATGTCTTGCCACCCCATTCCACTAACACCCTAATCGTTGAATTGGGCATGAATGAGTCGTCTATTAATAGGCATAGCAAACCAAAATTTGGCAAAAGTTATATGGCTATCCCTTCCCGAATACAAGAAGAATTACTTTCTAATGGATCTCCAAGTTCACATCCGCATTTTTTATTCTCTTCATAAAGACAACAAAGGGTACTAAAAATTCCCATCTTTGCTTCTCACCCCAGGATGAGAGAATAATAACGTAGCAGCATAGGATATTCTAGCAATCATTTTTGCTATGAAAAGAATTTTACAAGCCCCAAAATGTCATTTTCTAGATGTAAAGCGTTCACCTGTAATCAGAAGATTAGATCCTTGCTCAACTCGAAGGGTGAGATCCTCGACCAAAACATTTCCCGTTGGAGTAACAACCTGAAGTGCATTAAGTAACATTAAGAACACATAATTCTGGAAAGAATTACAGGAACATGAATCTGTGTTCGAACTACCTTGACACCCGAAAACTCAACATAGTTAGCCTCAGTAAGGTAATTTCTGCTTCTATTTCTCTGTAAAGATGTTTTATCATCACCACAGAGTTCTCTCGAGACAGCCATCAACTCATGGATTCGGTCAGCATAACCACTGTTGGAAGCAAAAACACTTCATTAACTGATGGGTGTAAAGTTAAGTGTAATTAATCTCTCGTCCGCATATGAACTCACTAATATCGAAAAATCAAAGGCTAGGAAGAATGTCTCTTGAATCAGAATTTTTTTCATCCTTCCCCAATGTTCTATAGAGACTAACAACTTAACTCTTACTCTTTTGCTTATGGTAAACAAAACTAACACTTCTTAGTAAAGCACTTAACAGCAAATAAAAACATATGTCTGCAGATTTTCAGACAAACAGCTACACAATGTTTACGGTTTAAGAAGTCTGGCATGAGATCCATCATAAAGTATTACCTGAGTCGACTAAGCCGCCTGGAACTTATAGAAAGTGTTCCCAACGCCTGAAAGAGAGAAATAATGACACTGGTGTGATATCTTATATTGCTTAGCATCTCGGCTCTCCCTAAGGTCGAGTCATCAGGTCTTAGATGCCCAGAGAAGAATGGTTCGATAATCAGAATAACAGCAACTGTGGCACCAAGATACTTGAGCAGAAAATCTTGGATCATGCCAAACCACCAGTGATCATGAAGGACTTCACTCATATGACTAACAAGATTCTTGAACTTTTGTTGTATATGAGATTCTTCCCTGGTTTCCCCACCATAGAATGCTATGCTTTCCGAATGAGTCCTTAAACGGGAATGAAGCTGTCGGTACTCCCCTTCCAACTGCTGTTCTTTGGACATCAATTTGCCAAAAGAAGGAGAAAAGGTCCTTATCGCAGTACCGGCTCCCAGTACATATGCCTGGGCAACAATTGTTCAAGTTAGTTCATAAACATCAGATCAAAAAAATTGTACTGCACACGGATGTAAGTCAAAGCACCATAAATGGCCCAATCCAAAGTCAATATTGCAAACACAGAAGATTAAATAAAAATCACCAGTATCCAGAAGATGTATTTTGGACTAGCATATGAACAAAGGCGCCATGCGTACAAAATTCCATCAGTAACAGCCGTCAAATCATCCTGTATAAGTTCGCTCAACTCTGAGGAGAATCTTGGTACATCGCTGGCAATTCGTTGCTCCGGGTGCGTAATCCGACCATCCACATGTGATATTTTATAGTATACCATATTCTGAAACAACCATAAAGAATTATTAAAGTTTTATCCAGTAGTGTGAAGTATACGCGATATGCTAACTTGTCAAAAACATAATACCATAAAGAAATGGTAAATAATTGAATTGCCCCCATTCAAAAAGACAAGCAGTGGCTACCTCAAAATAATGTGAATGGATGATTTTCGTCAATATCTTTCTGAAACGCAAACTCAAAGCCCCAGTTATGTACTTTGATGTAGCGTGCGTCGTCGACAGCATGAAACACAACATAATATTCTCGGAGATAAGACGCAGAAACAGTGGCGCACGTCTTAAGAAAGCAGCACGGAATAGGAAACCTTGAACTTTCGCCAACCTATTGCTCAAAGCAGCTCTGAAAACCTGTTATTTGTAAAATATAAAAGATCAGAAAAATAATCATACTTTTGCCAGCTCTTGGGCAATAACATAAAACAAAAGCATAATCAACAACAGAAACCACGATAACAATGCGTTTAAAGAATAGAGAGGAAATGCATACCACAGTGCCCACTAGTGCCAGAAGATCCCTGGCACCCATTTTTCCCATCTGAGACAAGAGAATAGCAGTGAGAACCTGAAGAGACTTCAATCCTCCTCCTTTCTTCTTTGTTGTGGTTTTCTTTGCGTTCTTATTGTTTCCTGTCAGCCTTTCCAATGCCTCATCATCATCACCACTCTGTCCACGCGAAGAACCACTCCTCGAGGAGCTGATTCTTGATTTTAAGTAAACAGCTCCACCGGCAGCCACGACCCCAGCCGCAAGCAGAATAGATTTCCTATAAAATTTAACAGAAGACAAAAAATAACTAATGAACTCACATCAGATTATGATAGCTCATCCCCAAGAGGTAAAAGGAGACACAAGAAGAAGCAAAACAAATAAAAATTCAGAGGAAAGCAATAATAGTTACCGTCTTGAAGCAACAAGACCTCGACCCCGCTCGGTTAGCTGCAAAAGCTGGAGAGAAGGCATGGCTGGAACTGTATTCTCCAAAACCAAAACTAGCTTCTTCTTGATAACAAGTGCTCAAAATCACCTGAAACGATTCCAAACTCCGAAGGTTAAAGAAACAAACAAATCATAACATATGTAAAAGCCAAGCAACCACAACATTATAATATGGAAAAAGATAATAATCAAAAATGATATTGTATAGTAACACGCGTGATTAGAACACCATGAAACAACTAGTAAACTTCCGAATCCTCAAATCTGGATTCGCGAATCTTTCTTTCTCAATGTTCTTCCAAAACCACACAAAAATAATTGTTAACTTGAAGCAATCTAGAAAAATCCAGATTCTCCATAACGAGATGATTCCAAATAGCTTATACGATTAAACAAAGCTGAAGAACAAATATGAACGGATCCAGACTCTTTTGATCGAGGCGAAATAGCAAAGCGATGAGAAATTACCTGAGCATGAGAGATTCAAACCAACGAATCTCTCCAGGAGAAGTAAGACAATACTGAATCGAAATCGCTCTCTATCTTCTTCGTAAGTTTTGCACTGATCAAACTACTAGCTCGCCCTGCCTTTCACAGAACTTACAGAGAAGAAGATTTAACTCCGTCGTAACAGTCTACCGCAACGGAACTCCTCAAATCGAGAGAAAAAGAGAGAGCGAGCCAGCCGGAACTTGGGAAGATGAGAAGATGATGACGCTTCTTTCACACGTGTGAAATTGTCTCACTCGTGCCATTTTTTTATTTCCCTCTTTCATTGATTTCTTTGCTAATTCTGCAAAAATATTTTTACAGTGGTGACTTTGAAATAATTACAGTGGTGACTTTGAAATAATTACAGTGGTCACATCAACTCTGTTTCTATCTGATCTATGAATATTTATTACTAATGCAGGAACTTGAATTTGTTGAGAACAATAAATGTGTGACGATTTATTTTCTTTTTATTGCAAAAAGATTTATATATGATGATTTCTTTTCTTTTTGTTGCTAAAAATACCCTTTACCAAATGAAAAAGGTGTTTAAGTTTTGTAAGTTTCTTTGTATTCTAGTATTAGTTTTCGCAAGTTATCAATTTTTAAAATACAATAACCTTTCTTTCATGAAAACTGTTTATGACTTTTGACCAGGGAAAATAAGTTTATGAAATGGGAATGTGTGGACTGGGAACAGTGAAAATTGTACTCTGCAATATGATTGGAGCACACAAATCAATGTGTCATGGTCTTTCATACTTTTCCTGACAAATTATTAGTTCTTTACAAAATAAGATAGGCCTTAGTTTTAAGCCCAATACATAAATTTATGGGCTTTTTGTTTACGGGTCTTTCTCAAACCCGCATGTGCCACAACAGATTGAACATAATAATTTTGGTCTTTAACCTCCAAACTTGCATAGCTTTCTTTATGGTTTAGCATTGTCTAAATTATTTCGATTTATTTAATTTATATAAGACAGTTTTACAATGGGTTTTGTTTGACGTGATTTTAGTTATTCTGATTCAAATTTAGTTGCTAATTTTATACTATAAGAAAGCATAGCTAGAAAGTTGGAACTTTATCTAATTCCGGTTAATCAAGTTTTATTCAGTTTTGGGTTAAACCCTTGAGAACAAATAATTTTTGTTCGGAACTTAATTCAGAGTAAAAATGTGTGTGTTTTTCTTTTTATAGTAGTATCTAGAGTAAATAGGTGAGACTATATATAATATTCACTTGATTGATACTTTTAAGTGGAAATTTGGAGTAATACAAATTTTCTAGTAAACTTTTACTCTATAATATTACTGACCATATAATCACATCCATTATGTTACTGAAATCAATAATCAAAGTATTAAAAGCAATAAGAGAAAAAAGAAAAAAAATCCATCAATTTGGTCTTACAAAAATTACCAAAAAAAAATTAATAAAACATACTATCAGCGTCTAGTCTGACCACATCCATGATAGAAGAAGGCAAGTTGGAAACGCTATGGATCCCATACTTGAACACAATCCTCATTCCCATGAAAAAATGCGACTCAATATGGCAATGAAACGCCCAAACGCCAGGATTATCCGCTCTAAAACGCAGCGCGGTCCAGCCATATGGTTGTACCGCAACCGTGTTTTCATAATCGGGTCAACCAAGTTATACCTTTTCGGATCCTCCGACTCGTTAAATTTCCCTTCACCATACCCGAGCACCCAAAAATCATGACCGTGTAAATGCCACGGGTGCGTTTCACTGTTGTTCACACTCATCGTATTAGCGTTCTGTAAAACCACGTCCACGGTGGAGTTAAACTTCAAGCGGTAGATCCCGTCGCTCATAGTTGCGTTTGCGTTTGAGGGTACCACGTATATGTCATAGTTTTTAGAATCATAACTCTCTGGCGGTGTGAAACGCCAGTCAAACGCGTTTGTGAGATTATGCTTTAACGCGATTAAGTATGGTGTTGTAGGGTGTTGGTAGGAAACATTGTTGACCGACCAGCGCATGTATCCGTTAACTTTGTTCTGTGTATTCAAAAGCACAATCACTTTGTCGGAATTATCCGGCGGCGCGTGTACGAATCCTCTACGCGCCTTGATTGCTAAGCTTTGTGCGAGACGGTGGCGCGTGTCATTCCATTCCGGCCGAAAATTGGAGGCTTCCGGCGTGGGAGGACGCCGTCGTGGGTGATTAGGGTAGTAGTTGAGTACAGAGGTTGCCGGTGGAGTTTTCTCTGGACGGCTAACGATGCTTGTGGTGATCCAATAGTTTCGGTTAGGGTTTTGATCTGCCTTGAGAAGCACGGAATAGGTTTCTCCTGAGTATATGAAGAGATTCTTCACAGTGAATGGTTCAACGTAGTGTCCGTCTGCTTCAACTACTGTCAAGCTATGTCCCTGTCGTTTAGTTTCACTCATTTTCCATTAGATACAGAAACAGAGTGGAATTAAAATGGTTGCTTGAGTCTCAAGCTAGGTTAACTCAATTTGGAAACTAAGAGCAGAGAGAGACGTCAAGCTACCAATTCGAAGCCGGTACGTCTTCCCGGAGATCACCGTGAGGACGAAACGTGAACAATCAGCGTTTGAAGCGTTACAGACTTGAGCTTCCGAGCGCTGAGGAATCATTAGGTTGTTTGTGCAGTTGAATCTTCCTCTTCCTTGTATCATAAGCGACTGATATTTCATCATCCAAAATAACAATTAGGTCAACCAAAAGCTAAGAATCTGACTTATATGGAGTAGATACATTCACCTGTGGCTCACCAACCCATTTAAAGGGTATGGAGGCTAAACCGGTCGCTTTTCTCGGACATGCTTTTGTGATACCAATCGGTAACAAAGGCTCCGGTCATAATCGTATGTAAACGGTTCAGGTTCTGTACTAGGAGGAGAAACTCTAATCATTCCTATTAATCCAGATTCTCTCTGCATCCCATAGTGTGAATGATACATGTATGTCCCAGGCTATAGAGCAAATTAAAAAAAAAAAACAGAGTAATTAACATAATTACATAAAGAAAGATTGAAATTATTTTCTGAGTTTATGTTTTTTTTTACTCTATCAACGACGAACTGGTATGTGAATATCTCTCCAGGAAGAATTGGACATTGACTAACACCTTCTACTCCATCAAACCATGGAGTCCCAATCTGAAACCCAAATAAAGACATTACAAGTATTCATCAAGTGTTGTGATATGTTTCTTGACAAATTTAAAAAAAGACATATTAAATCCATATAAAGTTGACTAGGATTTTTGTACGTACCTGTCTGATTCCATGCCAATGGGACAGCGACATTCTCAGTCATGAAGCTATTCTTGAGCTCGACGATAATGGTGTCACCTTGTTGAGCTTTGATGGTAGGACCTGGAAACTGGCCATTTATTGTAATGACTAGCTTCTCAAAAACAATCCGGTGACTTAAGCTCGTACTTCACTTCCCATTTGAATCGTCGGATCTTTCCCTGAACGTGGATGGAAGAAGAGAACAGGGTGATGAAACAGATGACCATAAGAGTGAAGACATGACTTGTGGATCTCATCATTTTCTTGGTTGTGGTCTCCAAGAATCTTTACTAAAAGATATAAAGAAAGTGGAACATTTCCAACGAACAATTGATTTAAGAAATACTCCAAGTACTATAACAAAGATCGAGACTCTTGTTGTGGTATTATTAATGCATGCATATATATAGATTACATAATGATAAGTCATGTGTAATCGAAGACACTTCCGCGTTGTTTGTGTAAGAAAAATTCTATAAATGGATCATATTTTGAGAGTCTGATTTTTTTCTTTGTTCTTTTTTTTTTGACATACATCTATTTTAATTTTGTACATATTTTAAAACCAGCGTGAATTTCAGGTTATGTAATAAATGAAACTTACCTGACCCAAAAGATAAAATGAAATATTAGTTCCTAGTTGACAGGTTGGTCGATTGCATGTCATGTGATTAAAGATAAACAACTTACCTTTTTAGAGAAACATTAGAGGGAAAACGCGTAATACTTTTCTATAATTTGGCGATAATTTCTAATAATGCATCGACTTTTCTCAGCAACATAAATAGAATAGAATATTATAGGTACCTCATCAGTTTCTTAATTCATAAAAGTCAAGTATGTTTGATGCTTCTACACGGCTTTCCACTTTTCTTTATCAATCCCATAATAATTTTTTAATCCCATAATAATAGTTATATTATTGAGTTTCAATAAACTGGAATATCGAACTAAATTGGAAAAAAATTATGACTATTAATCCTCAATCAATGTTAACTATGATTAATATCCAATCACGATTAATTAAAAATGTGAGTTTCAACCCACTAAAACATATTTTCCCGCTTGTGTTTACTATTGAAAACCTCTGATTGTGTTAGCTTTAAAGTTAATGACTATTAATAAAAAGTGCATCCTTGGTGGATCGAATCACTAAAGTGATAACATTACATGATTTGTGAAGTTTTTGTTAGGTGTACATGTTCAAAAGAATGAATCTATTAATAATAGCAAATCCAATTAATTTTAAAGGTTGTAAACTCCAATTAAGAGTATTGTGTTTTTTTAGAATAAATTATTTTTAAAATAATATGTTTTTTCAGAATATATTGTGAAAAGATATGTCTATTCAAAATGTTTTGTAAACATATCATTTTAGATTAATTATCTATAATTTGAAAAGATGTAACTATTCATATTTTTTCGAAATGATATATCTATTGGAAATAAATCATAAAAGTGTCATTTAAAATAACTACATATTAATGAAAAAGATGTGACTATTTATGTAGGTTTTTCAAGATGTATAAATAGTCAATGTCCACGTGTTTCTGAAAGTAAAAGTTTCACTAATTTAAAATAAAATGGTGAAGAGAAAAAGTTCTATGCAATTACATGATTACAAATTTTAAGAAGATGTTCAAATGAAACGTTGTTAACAAAAGATAATAAGAATAGTTATTTGTATTTGGATAGCCAAAATACTAAATAAAATAATGAAGTTATTAATTTCAATTTTATTTTACTAGATGAGAAGGTTTGTTTCTTATAGTCACATCTTAATTATGATGAAATAATGAAGTTATTCGTGTTTTCTTAAACAGTGTAGATGATTATCATTTATTAAGCATATCTACACTACATGCTACATTGTTGTAATGTGTCCCTTTTTTGTTTTTGTTTTTGTTATTGTTATTGTTATTGCACCATCACTCCCATAAATAATAGCACTCACATTTTAGATTCATTTTATATTGTTGAATAATGTCCCTTTTTCAGGATAATGCATCCTGCTCCACAACTCGCCATGATTCATTTACTTTTTACTTGTTGTTGCAGAATGAAACAATTTGGATCTATTAATAGTAGATATATCCAACAATTTGAAGAGGATTTTGTGGAGGGAAATATTTTAATCATTGATTTTGAAGTTTGGAAAACAACTGAAAATTTTAAAACTTCGAGTCATCGTTTCCAGTTACATATTAATGATCAATCAACAATGAGATTATTAATGATTCGCAAGTCTTAACTGAATTGGAAAATTTTCAATTTCTTAATTATGACCAATTTCGGTTACTAGCCAATACAAATAAACAATTTAATGGTTGATTTTTTTGCATAAAATAATAAAAAAGCATTTACTATATTTTGGTTCAAATCTTATTTGATCACAGATGGTTAACAGTTTTATTTTATTACATACTATTGGTTTGTCCGCGCTACGCGCGGATTGTTAGCCATTTGTTTTATAAATTTGTGGTGTTTGATTTTCTGTTATCATATTTTTGTATTATAGTTGATTAATTTTGGTTGTTTTCTTTAGTGAATGTATTTTAGGTTGTTTTGCGTACTGTTTATGAAGGTGGAGATATTTTCGTTGATTAATATTGTTTCATTTTCTTTTCTACTTGAGTTTTTTAATGTGTTGTTTTGACATTCTTGTAATCTATATAATTGGTTCAGAATGAAGAGGAAATTCAAATGTTTAACATAAGGAGTGTGAATATTTTAAAATTTATGAAAATATAAATTTTAATTTTTTTAATATTTGTAATTTATACATGTGCATTTTGTTTTGCATATGTAGTGATAGTTAAATGTAAATTGTTTCATCTATTTGCTAGTGGTTAATTGACAGTAGTGTATTCATCTGTTTCGACTTTTTTGTCTTAATAATTGTAATGTTATTTTGTGGTTGAAATATATTAAAATAAGCGATGTATTACTTTTTTTTTTGAGGTGGCTTAGTCCAAATAGGTTGCTTAAATATATCTTTAATTGAGATGTACTTTGAAAAGTGTCCATGTATGAGCATATTTTAAATTAACATCCAAGTAACCGAAGTAAATATTTTTTGAAATGCTATTGAGTTTCTTTTTTTTGAAATGCTATTGAGTTTTCTTTTTTTTTTGATTAAGTTTCTATTAACTAAAATGCTATTGAGTCTTGTTTCAAATGACAATCATGAGGCATAATTGTAACAGTACGTGTTCAACTCATGTTCAGTGTGAGGTTGTTGTATACCTTGACGGCTTCCACTCGTAGAAAGATAGCTGTTGAAAAGAGGAGTTAATGTGTGACATTAATATATAAACTTAACATGAATTGGACGTTTATGATATTTGATAGCTGGTAGTTTTTTGTTAACTGGCAGTAAGGTGCTCAGTTTTGAAGTAAAAACTCACTTTTTGGTTTGATTCCTTTCTTGCATTTTTCCTTACCCAACCGCAAAATCTCTAGCCCTCGTGGGATTCACTGAAACCTAATGTCGATATAACGATGAGAAATAGTGTTTTCAATTTTCATAGTGTGATAAGTTCATGGGCTTCCAACTTAAAACCAATTGGCGATAAGTGGATTGACCCAAGTTCCTTATATATTACTCAAGTCCTTTACATCTTTCCAATGTGAGATTTTCTCTCCAACACCCTCCCTCGAGATAATGGTGCATATAACCATTAATCTCGCAGAATCCATCATACACCTCCCCCCCCCGAGACAATGCTTTTATTCTCTAGCAATCTCGAAGGAATTGAGTCTTCTTTGGGGCATCAATTCGTGGGATGATAAGGCCACTATCCAGGCCAGATTAATGGGTCAGGGTGTGGGTCCGCTCTGATACCATGATAAGTTTCCTGGGTTTCCAACTTAAAACCAATTGGCGATAAGTGGATTGACGCAAGTTCCTTATATATTACTCAAGTCCCTTAATCTTTCCAATGTGGGATCTCCTCTCCAACATAGTGAGTGAGACCTTGGAAAGTGAAGTCTATGTAATACCTTTTTGTAGACTACTTTTATAAGTTTCAGTTCTATGTTGAATGTTTTGAGTTGCCAAGTTAGTGTCAAGCGATGGAAGTCTATGTTCTGTACTATTCAGTTGAGAAAGAGGATTTTGTGCTGCAATGAAACGGTTGAAATGGCATGTTCACTTTGTGAAAATTACAAAACGTTTATGAGTTTGTTAGTTATTAACTCGTTCTAAGTCAACCACGTTGAGATGATCAGCTTGATGAATAAGCACATCTCCTTTAATGTCAAAGAGGAAGAACATTAGTAAAGTATGCATACGGTCCAGTTTTGCGTACTTTAATTTACTTGATGTCCCATGCCTTGTTGGGGTGGCTTCGTACGTCTTGTTGCGCGGATAAGTTGTTGTTGCTGCCGGGCCAGTTTCCATCAGTTTCTGGGATTGTAAATCACGCCGTAAGAGTGAGAGTCATAACATTTGACTTAACTTCTTAAATAAGTCACAACATTAGAAGTGTTTTACCATTAAGATGAACTTGGCCTTACAGGTCTGGGAGTAAGGTGTGAGTGGTTAGTAGGAGATAATGCTCTTGTAACCAAGGCTTGCGTAGATAAGATACTACATAAACAGAGTTTGCAGAATATAAATTAGTTGTATAAAGCCGTTAATGTCTGAACATTATAGTCTGGTTAGGACTTACTATTTTTTCAGGCTTCTTTTGGTTACAGTTGATGATGATGCTTTGGAGGCTTCAGAAACAGTTTTTTTTTCTGTCTGGGATCTTCCTGTTGTTGTTATACTTTCACTTCAGTGGTTGTCTTAATCATGATTTCTGTAGATTCTAGAGTAATCAGAGCTCGAAAGCCTGCATCAGAATTGTGTAGTGATAGAATGTAGGGATTATGTGTGTAACGGCTGGCATATGTCAAGTGTTTTGCATTTACAGTTGCTTTGAGATTCATTTGGGAGACGTATAGGCATCCAAACCGTAACCGTTTAATTTAATTTTAGAGCTTCTTGGTCATTTATTTATCGAACATGTGTTTGTGGTGAAGCATATAGTAATGTCAAAGAAAGTTAATCTTGATAGGACCATTGTTTCTAGTGCTGTGAAACTTAACATAAAAATCTCTAAACCGATTATCTACTGTGTCATAATGAACATGTTAATATCTAGCATTCTGTTGATTATTATCAGTCTCTTACTCTTGAACTTGCCCTGAACAACATAGATGATGGGGGAAATATGTTAGAATGGAAGTGATGCACTTGATTTATGTTTGGTAGTTTGCAAGTAAACTTTTTTCTGTAATACAAACTATTTTATAGGTTTTCAGGTGCTGTTAAATCTTCACGTACTACGAAACAAATTTTCATTAAAAATTCAAACATCAACCACTACGTCAATTTTGAAACAAAAGAAAAAAAAACTAAAACGAAACTGAAAATGTGCTAAAGACATTATTTAATAAGGAGATTGTGTGCTTTTTAAGCTATCATAATGAACTCATGCCAAACGTGCTTTCGTCAGGTCATTCTCATCGGGAGCAAGTTGTTTGGTTGATGTTGAACGTGCAGCTGGTGGATATCAGAAGTAGTTGGCCCCACTGCAACATTGGAAGTGTTACCAGTTTTGGCATTTGATCCAGGTACCTACACTTTAGGTAGCGCTGATTGAGGGACCCCTGCACCTTCCAGTTAATAAAGTAAGGAAAACAAAGATTATATATTTTTAGTCACAGCAAACTCAAATTAGTAAATGAGACAAATATTTACAACTAAGACATGCATAGGTGCAAGCTCTCTCTTAGGAAATATGCGGGAAATGGTGAAGGTCTTGTGGTTTGAAGTGAAGTTTAAGTTGGTTCATTTGAGCTGGAAGGTGTAAGTATTCCCAACAATCTCAGCAATGGAGGAGGGAGTTCAGTATCAATCTGAGCATCAACACATGACCTCTGCAAACATAGAAACATCACTATATTAGAAATCATGACACAAAGCATGAGGAAAAGTTAGTGGTCTAGTGGTTGATTATAGAACAATTATGCAGCCTCAGAGGCTTGAATGTTCGGCAGTTTAGCGACCTCCATATCAAATGTAAGAAAAAGCCGTTGTCTCAGTGTCTGAATCTTAGATGACAGTTCGCTGGCTAACACTTTCCTAAGCGTTGACTGTTGTCAATGAAAAAAAAATCAAAAGATTAGACAAATCGGAATGGATGATTATCGTGTACATGATTAATAGAAGATGGACACGATTACCTTTTTGCCATTGAGTTTGGTACTCTAGAACATACTATTCTTTTTGGGTGTGGTTGGCGTGTGTGTTGTTCATCGGCTAACGGAAGGTTTGAAATAATATATACTCGGAAGCTTGGAGTCATTTACTTTGGGAGACGAGGAGGGCGATTGAATGCTTCAGGAGTGGGAGAACTGGGGTTAATCACCATAAAGCCTCGGACTTAAAGTTTTGGTATTTACATGCAAGCATGAGAGACGTTACATGTGACTGATCAGGTAGGCTGCGTTATCTGAAAAACTCCACGGCGATTTCCAGACTGATCAAAAGATGAATTAAACCCCTATCAATTTACTATGCTTGAAGTAAATAGTATATAAAAGCCCAAACAAACAACAAAACATAAGGCTCAACAGAGTTCCAGTTACAAAAATACTGACACCGAATTTTTTTAGGAGGCCACGCTGTCATTATTTTGCCCCAATGCTCTCTGCTGACGTGGCAGGCCTATGAAGAGACGCAAGTCAACTTTATTGTAATAGATGTAGTTGGTGTTATAGAAGAAGGATTCTGTGAATTTAGAAAAACATTGATATGAATTCCAAAATAGTCATAGACATAATCATTGAATGTGAGAGAAGAGTTTTTCTTTATAAATAATATAGAATACAATATGCATAACCCAAAATTAAATATTTTAATTATTAAAATTATAGTGAGAGTAAAGTACATTTAACTATTTGGGTGAATAAGTTACTAATTATAAAAATGGAATGGACAAAAAAAATCCTAAAATTTCAATTATTATAATAACGAGTGTTAATCTAAAATTATAGTCAGACAATTTATACTGAATTTAATGAAGTTACGAATCCATAATCTCTTTTATAATAACAAATAAACATATGTAATTGAGTAAAAAAATATTGCAGGGTATTTATATTTAAATATGACATCCGCTCTCAAAAATTCTATTTGATGACCCAATAAATTGCAATTAATGATTTCAAAACAAAGGTAAGTTTATAATTTATCGAAATAGTAGTTCCTATTTACTTTTTGATCATATAACTAATACCTACAAAAATTAATGAGAACACTCCCAAAAATAGAAGGCAATATTTTTAATGGAAAAAGTTCAGTCAAGTCCAACATACGTTTATTACATCTCTAATCTTCTCAAGTATCCTTTGAGCAGCTAGATAAATATATACTCTTTCCTTTTCTTTTTATATAATATTTTGGTTTAGTAGATGGAGATTAAGACATTTACATTTTTTAAATACTTTAAAAATATAATTTTTAAATATTTCCGTAAATTATAAAAATACTGTAAAATTTTATTGGTTTGAGCAGTTTTTAATAAAGTTAAAGTTAATCTTAAAATCTCAAAATATAAATTAAAATTTTAAAACATCTGATATTTTTAAAACAATATAAACATCTTATAATAATGACGTATTTTTAGTAAACTTATATATAAAAAAACACATTGATCCTTCCAATTTAGGAAAATCTAAAATTTCCCTTTTGTCATAATCGTCAAGCAACAAATAATTACGGTAACACATAATTTTTTTAATTTACACTTAAAGACTTTTGATAAAGCATTTATTTTCTGCATTTAAATAAATTATAATACCTTTCATGTCATACTTAACATCCTTCATAAAATCTTATCTATTAAATTAAAAATAAATTTTACCGTTATATTTAGTTTTGTTTTTCTTCTATAAAAAAATATTGACATTATCGTTTAGAGAAATAGATTTGCTGTTGGTTAATAACATTATAGGAAAAACTTGATGGCCTAAAAATCCAGTAAACTTAGACCAGTAAAGAAGGCCCACAAAGATAGTCCAGTAAAAGCAAAGCTGACACGGACACGACGTGTGCGTGGTTGAAAACTTCATTTTTGTATTTCTTTTGTTTTTGTTTTTCTTTTGGAAGTAGCCGTTTCAAATGAAAAGGAAAATTAGCAAAAATAAAATGAATGATGGAAAGTTTCCCTTTTTGGTTTTCGGGAAGTAGCCGTTGTAAAGTTTCTTTATTTAAAGCTCACTACCATGACAAAATAATAATGATAATAATCAGTCTCTTCATCTTATACAAATTCATCTGAACTGCAAGAAAGCAAAGAGTGTGTTGGTGGAGTTGTTGGTGGTTTGGCAACACTAGCAGAGCACAACGATGGAGAATGTAAGTTTTTTAAAAAAACTCGACTCAGTGTTTACTTGAGTAACAACATTCTAGTTTCAGCTTCTTAAGACAAGTGTTTTGGGAATTTCTGCAGGAGGAGATTAAGATCATCAGAGGCAAATGTGTTTGTAAATCCATACACAGAAGAAGAACCTGATGAAGAGAAAGAAAAACAGAGACAGCTGAGAAGACAAAGACACTGTTGTATCATCCCTTCCCTTTCTTAGCCGTAAGGTATGAAATCTTCTTCTTTCCTTTTTTTTTTTTAAAAAAATGTTTTTTTAAGGAGAGGAGATTTTATATTATTGGATTGATAGACACTTTGTATATTCATAATGTGAAAACAAGTAAGATTATAGCGTCCAGTCATGCATCGTTAGAGATTGCTATGTTTCATTTGGCTTTACATTTTTGATTACTTAGTCCACTCAAAATCAATCCGGTAATTATATCAGTCTTCTTTCTTTAAAAATGTTTTTTTGGGGGAAATTCTATATTATTGGATTGATAGACACTAAATTCATAATGTGTAAACAAATAAAATGCAGCGTCCAGTCATTAATTTGTCCGTTAGAGATCGTTAAGTTTCATTAACCTTTACACACTTGTGATCATTTAGTCAATCAAAATCAGTTCAACAATTAAGAGTTTCCCCATTCGTATTTTCATGGTTTTTCAAAAAAAAAGTTTATTGCTTGTTTGTTCGTCGTTTGTGTTGTGTGTTCTTGTGTTTTTGTGTTTGTCAAATTAGAAATCAGTGATGCTGTGAAATGGAACTTGACGTTGAAGGCTTACTGGATATGGCTTTTTAAAGAAGATTGCCGTCGACCTCTCTTCTCAATTTTACAAGAGAACAAGGTAAGCAACAACGCTAATAGCAAGGATTTTTTTGTAAGTTGGGTTTGGTATTTACGGTTGATTATTGTTGCAGTTTCCATGGAGATCCTTTACAATTACAACAACCTACACTACGCTATCACGAGATTCTATCTTTCCAGTGTACAAGAATAAGTAAAAATGACTGTTTTTTTTTTGTTGGCTATCATGTTTGAAACAGAGTAGAAACAGATTGCAAAAATGTAATAATGTTTGTTGATAGAGAAGGTATCATGTACAATCTAGTAATTATTAATATAAAAGAAATTTTTTGAATGGTTTAGGTCCAATTTAAACTTTTATGGGTCAAGGACTTAAGAAAATCGTTTCAGCCAATCACAAGCATTCTGGCTTGCTTAATTTCTGGTTACTATTTTAAAAATATAAGTGAAATGAATGATGTACCATGGTGATGGTATTAAGTATCATTTGTCAACTATCACCATTCAACTACTTGGTAAAATAAATAAGTCCCTCGTTTCATCGTACGATAAAAAGGGTCACGCCAAAAAAAAAGAGTCGCTAGGTTTACGTCTCCATGCTACAAAGGGAGAAGAGAGATCCATGTTAACCGACTTCGAGGTGTCTTAACAAATAATCATTTGTGTTATCCAAAGGTATAGTGAAGCCCATAACCATGTTTGGATGACTCAAGAGTATAGATTACATTTCATTGAAAAAATTGACTAGATTCTCTTTAATCAAAAGTACTAAACTAAGATGTTTCATATTCTAGTGAACTAAAAGCTCTTTGATCCTATTAAGTTTCCTTATAGTTTCGTTTCCCTATCTTATTGGTTTGGATAGAGAAAAAGCAAAGATTCTTACGTACCCTGCACCGCAAAACTTTCTCCATGAAGCTAAATAACCCTCAAAGTAACCTCCAGCACGAACCTACAGTTAGCTTATATCACAAGTAATAATAAAACCCCAATCCACACTATATATATATACATTTCTGATCCACAAAATCGATAAGAAAAAAAAAATGATATGGAGATCCAAACATTTTCCAACGAAATCGTATTCTTCGATCTAGAAACCAACGTACCAAACAAAACAGGACAACATTTTCACATCCTAGAGTTTGGTGCCATCATCGTATGTCCTAGAAAACTGGAAGAGCTCGAGAGCTTCACAACGCTTATACAACCGAAAGACCTCTCGGTGGCCTCATTAAGATCGTCTAGGTCAGATGGGATCACGAGGGATAAGGTCACAGACGCACCAAGTTTCGAAGATGTGGCTGAGAAGATCTATGGTTTGTTGAACGGTCGGATTTGGGCTGGTCATAACATTAGAAGATTCGATTGCGTTAGGATTAGAGAAGCTTTTGCTGCGATCGGTAGAGATGCGCCTGAGCCCTCAGGGATCATTGATTCTTTGGGGTTATTAAGTGACAAGTTTGGCAAAAGAGCTGGTAACATGAAGGTACCATGCATATCATATTTCAAAAGGATTGATTACAAATATTATAAGGCTTTATTACATGAATCATATAGTATACTATTTTATTTTGATAAAAGTGAATTTACATCTCTTAAAACAAATATTATAGTACTTAAGCAAATACAATCATTCTGTTTATTACAATATATTTGGAAAATTATCAACTATGAATATAAGATTTAAAAATTTATGACATATCAATCTGATTCAAAACAACAAATGGATCCGTTTATCAAGCTTGTTTCATATTCTGTTGTAGATGGCAAGTTTGGCTGCCTATTTTGGTCTTGGAGTGCAAAAACACAGGTACCGTAATCATATTTGTGTGTCTTAATGTTACGTTGTTTGTAAGAGAATCTTATTAGTTATTATATATATATATATATATATATATATATATGTTGATAATTGCAGGAGTCTTGACGATGTTCGAATGAATTTAGAGGTCCTCAAGCACTGTGCAACAGTGCTTTTCTTGGTATGGAGTATCCTCAGGATTCTTCCCTTATCTTTTTGTCTTAAATTTATTTATTCTTTTTCATTACATATACATATCAAATAAATTTATTTATATATTATGTACATATCTATATAGGAGTCTACACTTCCGAATCAGTTAGAAGGAAAGTGGCAAAGTTCTTCAAAGATCATGACAAGAAGTCGAAGTCATCACCAAAAAGCAATGCCTTACACGAAGGATAGTCTCGGGAAGGTAATAGAACTTCTTCCTTTACAATCTATAACACCTTCATATTACTAAGATTTTGCTATTGCTCAGTTTAAAGTGTTCTTTGTTTTTAATCTATACAGATGACACAAAATGTGAAGAATATCTTAAGTAAAGCTCAAGGCACCCAAGCTCTCCAAAGCTTGATTAAACATTCTCATTCTTTGCTTAGATGATTATTTGCATCCCTGGTTGTTATTTTTTTTATAATTTGAAAAATGAATTTCATTGGCTATATTGCCAAAAAGTTCAATAGAAAACTATTTATGTTCTGATTCACCTCACATGGTATGGCTAAGTGATTTTAACGGCCATATAATAGATCGTTGTAGCAGTACCCCAACCAATGTTATTTATTCAATCATCAATCATGTTTAATTGAACTCAAAAATGACGAAACTTGGAGCTTGTCGGTTTTAGTGTGAACACAACTGTGATGTTTAATACCTGTGAGGACGTTCGCTTAGCTGCTCCAGTAATCCTGGATCTTGTTCTCCTTGCGGAACTCAGCAACAGGATTAAGTTCAAATCCGAGGAAGAGGTTCATTGGTTCACAAAACCAGTTATTATATATAGGGTTTTTATTTCAGTGAACCGTGGTTTTGATTCCAATTTTTGGGAGGGGAAGTATCATTTATTTCTATCCGGTGGACAGTGGACACTCGACACCATATAGCCAGCTACCTCACCAATGCGGCACCGCTCGTGCCACGGGAACACTTCCCGGTGGTTAGTAGTATATTGTACAAGTGTCTTGGTTGGTTGGACCATAATTTCATAATCGCTTTATGATTTGGTTTCATATGTGTGTAAACAACTTATATTTTAAGATTTTTACCATGCTTTCGGTCAGATGAAATTTGTCAATTTAAGTTCTATATCACATATTTTATTGTAGTCAAGAAAATCCGATCTGGTTGGAGGATTTAAAACGTATTGGTCTTTTTCATAACAATTCTATTTTAAATATACTCATTTGCAAGTGTATAGTTTGGACCAATTCATAACACATTAAATGAAGTTTAAATATTTTCCATTGCATCATGGCCTCATCAGTGACCTCAATGAATTCTTATTACTCAAGAAAAAGAGAGAGTGATGGCGGAAATAATTTAAAGAAATTATACGTTGGAGGACTAATTTAATTGAAGATACCCTACTACCAAAAGAATCTACTTATTTCCATTTATTGATATAATTGTTGATAGTTGATTAATCAGTAATTAATTTTGAAATGACGACAAATTGTGATGACTCCAGAAACTCCAACAACTAGGCCTCGAGGTTTGGAGTTCAGAAGACGAGTGAAGAAAAAAACAAAATTATATAAATAAACTTTAGACCAATTATATAAACCTAATCCTATCTATAAGCTCTGATAACGATCCATTTCCATTAAAACATTAATATATTCTAACATCTTCTGGTCTTCAATTATTGAGGAACGAGCTATTATTAACTACTCTTCCATCCTATTTAAATGTCGTGTAAAAACATTTCTGTATAAAAATAACCATCGTTTAAAAATTTCGAAACTGTTTTTGTAAAACACAACAGTATACTCCATCGAGTCTTATATATAAAAAGTATATGGTTATACCTATCATCGCTAAGCTGTGATCGGGCGTGACGTGCATTCGCATTACTTTACTCTATACCTCGTTATTAATTATCAGACGCTTTCATCGTCACGAGACAGTGACCTCCATTTCCATTACATTGTTTATACAATTTTACCTAAAATATTATACCATAAGAATGGTCATTGTATCCAATAGGAATTATTCACGTTGTTACTATTTATGTACTAACCATAAAATACGGAAAAAGATGCCACTTTCATAATAAAAAGTTGTACATTTGCTAATTAATATCTTAATCACCTTGAGTCGCATGCATATGGTTTTGAGGTTTATTAGATCATATACTAAAACGAGCTTTGTGGTGCGCTTACTTCAACTTTCACTAGCTCTTTGAAAATACATTTAGTAATAAAAAAAGCATTTCATTAAACTAAATAAACCCGGATTTATAAAGAGACAAGTACTATGAAACAAAAAAAATTATGCAGGACACATGAAAGATGGTTTCATTTCAAATTTTTTAAAATGTTATTTTTTTACAGAATGATGCTAATTAATTAATAATTAACGGCGACAATTTCAAGTTACACATAAACTTAAGACTTAAAGTGTAAGAACTAGTTTTGATGGTGACAGTACGACCCTGTTTCTGGCTTTGCCTTCGTCGTGCTCCATTTGCTGTTCTCTGCACTCCACGCTACAAAACGCTGCATCTCCTCTACAGTGATGCATGCATATGTATCTAGTCAGAGGCATAACTGTAAAATGATAAATAATCAAGAAAATAGTAAGTACTATGTAAACCTACTTGTACATGTAAATATCACGACCCGGAGCTAAACGACGTTTGCAAAAGCCACAGCTTCCAAGAAAAGCCGACGACGGTAACGATGATTTCCCACAGTGTTTTCTCTCGTTTCTTCTGTGATTTCCCGGCAAGAACCGGTGGTCGTAGTTATCTCCGCCGTCTAGAACCGTCATAGTCCACGTCAGAATCTTGACCGGCGGTGTGAGTATCATCAACCTCGATGTCGATGGTGATCCTCGTCATGCTTGGTGTTCTCTGCATGTGTGGCCGTGGTCGATTCCCAAGCAACATACTATTATTGTTTTCTAAATATTCTCACAAAGAAAGAGAAGGAAAACTATTTGTAATGTAATTAGATTGTTGCAAGAAGGGGAGTTTTGTGTTACCATGCCACTCGATTTAAATACACAAGAAATCATACAGTGTATGATTATAATAATCCATGCCTACGTATTTACTCGTAATATTTAATTTTATACGATATGATACGATTGAAGATTCAATTATTATTATTCCCCAGGTCTTTGTTAGCCTACCAATAATTTCAGATATTTGGAGTAGTGTACACCAAACATCGCTCCATAGTAAACTTTTTTTGTCAACAAGAAGATACTATTAACCCTAGTTTTTCCCTACATATTTATTATATAATCCCCTATGTTTTCTTAATTATGTATCTGATATCCATCTCAAACTACACTAATTAGTAATTAGACTATGGATATTAAAAGCGTCGATTAAAATAGGCCCGTTAACATTTAAACCATTTAAGTCTTAAGCCTGTTTAATATCCGTTTTGTTTTAAGCCCGTATGCATAACCCTATAATCTTTTTCCCCCTTCTTGAAATTTAGACATACGGCCAACTACGATACTTTATTGGTTGAGGATTTGTCGAGCGTGTGCATTCAGTATTGCGAGGTTTGAAGAAGTTTTCGGAAGCTTCTTTTGATAATGTATGAAGATATAATGGAAGAAAGTCACCCACGGATGTGACAGCCCAATTGGTTTAAGCGCATGCGTTGGTGCTGTTATGCTTCTGGGTTTGGGAATAGTGTTTTACTCCAGAAATGATATCAACAAAAACTAGTTCCGGATCTGGGAAATTATTTAGACCAAAAGCCGCAAACAACTCCTAGTTAACCAAAAAAGAAAAGGTAATGGGAAGAAAGTGAAGAAGCTATAGTTGCTTACGCTTTTAACTGTGGTGGACTGACGAGAAAACTCGATCGAGTAGCTTTTTATTTATTTATCCAAAACTCTGGAATAATGTTATATGCGTAATGTGTAAGAAATTAAGCATTTTATCAACACATACAACAGTTCCACTCTTTGGAACACACAAATAGTTCACATTAGGTGGATTCTTATTTGTTTTCTTACATCTCCCATGCTCAAAGTACTGCCTCGTAAACTCAAAATACCATAAAATGGTATTTCGATGATGTTACTTAAAATATACATATTAAAGTGAAGTTGAATAATAGAATAATCTTTTTTTATTAAAAAAATAAAGTTTTTGGCTGAAACCTTAAAATAATGTTACAATAGACCTGATTTCTTATTCCTTTGTATTTTTATAATAATGAATATATATATCAACACCATATAATAATAGTAATCCATTGTAAAGATAATAAAGGGAAATATCATATATATGCTAAGTAACTAAGACATAAAACCTCATGTTCAAGGCTTGAAGAACAAATCCTTACAGTTTTGCATTATATAAATATTAATTTTAAATAGATAATAATTAAAACGTATGAATTATAAAGATGATCAGTTTTGGTTGAATACATCTTTATTTGATCACTACACAGTCCATAAGTACTAAGAATATGTTCAAAGAATTGGTTTGAGTTATTGAACAAGAGGTCGACAAAGAAATACGCGTAGTAGTCATAATTAAATTTGGGCCATGGTCAGAGAATGTAGCTTTAATTTGATGTTATCTTGACCTCCAATGGTGGAGGAAGAGTTGACATTTATTAAATCAACTAGCTTGGTTGAATTTTAAATGATATCCAAATGTGTCGTGTATGATTAAGTGACCATTATATCACCATGATCTTGTGTCGATATATGATTACTAAATTGCACATGGTGTATTGACTTGGAGATAAACTATTTCCCATGATAATATTAGGTTGTCATACTAATATGATTATATGGTTTCTTTGGATAAGATAATAAGAATGATAAGGGACTATAATATACTTTCAAAAAGCTAATCTAAATTAATACAACTAACTACAGTTTTCAAAGGGAACCCATGACAAATGTGTTATAGTTTATATTCCCACGAATTTGTGTGTTTATAATTGACTATATATAATTATTTTTTTGTTTAACACTATAAATTTGTTTGAAGCACCTTCTATATAAATATTTGTTCTCCTAACTATTTTGGTTAATATCACTGAATATGTCACACAAAAATGTTAGTGACGGTTTATCTGTTGATGCTCATTTTACACAACTATTTATAATACAAAAAAGCTATTTATAATATATAAACTATAATTCCTTACAATTTAAAGTGATCGGTTGAAAAGTTTGGAAATTCTATGCGGCAATTAAGGTCTAAAGAGCTATCATATCTTGTGTACGCCTTTCTAGTCTCAGTTATTGTTTTGTATGTGAGTTACGTGAATTTGCATCAACCACAAATCTAAGAATCTTATTTAGTTTACATTGCCGATCAAGGAGAAAACTTATCTTTTGAAAGTTCAGATTCCAAATCGACTTACTTTATCAGGCGTGTAATCGAGTTTATCTCTATTAACGATGAGATCAAAAGATAGGTTCTTTATTTAGCTTGTCAGGTCTTGAAGAGCCGATAGATAGTGACTTCCACGTAAGATCCAACGTGTGAACATGTCAAAGTGGGTCCCAAGTATTTTCTTGTTCTCTAAATAATTTGCCCCCACATTGGCATTTTCGTTTTGAAGAATCTCTTTCTCAGTAAGACATTAAGGGAATAAATTACGTGGACGGTTACTCATATTTGTTTTAAATTTCACCGGTAAATGCATAAACTTTTGAATAAACAATCCTACAAGTAGGAAAGCGGTTTTCAGCCTTGTAAAGTTTTTCACAATACCTAACTTTCCATTTTAATATTTCCAGTAAAATTGTTTTAAGAGTAAGTTTTATTTAGGCTTTCGGTTTTTATGATATTCTTATTCAATGACCATAAAATAACGAAAATGACTTATGCCCTTTGGAAGATATAGACGCCGACTGGTTCTACGTCTAGAGGAAATAATCAGTTGATCATAACTCCAGATCACCTCCTGATTAATAAAAAAAGACAACGAAAATGATGGAATGAATCAAAAATGAAGTTGAGAGCGGGCAGTTTTGTTGATTTGAATCTTTAAATTCACTATATAATTTATCTACTTTCTACCACATTCAAACAAAATGATAATATCACTCTCACATCATCACATTAAAAGAAATTACCAAAGGAAATAAAAAGGTGAAGAAGATCCATTAGGGCATGATTAATGCAGGTTTCTTAACAAGGGGTTCTTATTTTTTAAGAGACCGTATCTTAACTTTAACTAAGAAAACTTAAGAACCGTCTCTTAAATAAGAGACATAAGAGACGTCTCTTATCCGGAAAAATGTAAAAAAAAGAAAAAAAAATTAAACAAGGACAAAAAAATTAAGAACCTCATCTTAAGAGACCCGGATTAAAGATGGCCTTAGCTTCCTTGTGACGCAAACTTTAACCACCTGAGTTCTCACCTCTTTCCATCATCATCATCCAATAGCTTTCTTGACTTTATTATCTCACTTAATTTTCTTGCTCACAAACTAATTTTATATTCCCCTCTTTTACATACATTTATTTAAGCATACCAATATATAAAAGTTGAAAGAAGAGTTTTACTTCTATGCGGTATACTCTTTTACGACTTGGACCACACAAACTACATTCTGAAATAAGGAATAATGTGACCACCAAATGTTCTAATGGTTGATATTACTGCAATTTCTTTGTTTTGTTTGCATGGATGATTATATCATACTTCATTATTCCATGCTTTTCCCCCTTCAAATTCACATGAGTCAGATAAATAATATATTTAAAGCTCTTGTTATTTTGTGTTGTAATTTGACGTAATACAAAAAATATTTTGGCATAAAGAAAAGAAGTGGTTAGAAGGCAAACTGGCTTTTCAACTTGCCCTAGAATCAAACACTTTTGCCTCTTACGAATACTTTTGTGTATTTTTTTTTTGATGGAAAGATTCCATTTCGACAAATAACTTCCAAAACAAGAGTGCAAGATCAAATGGGAAGTTCTAGTATATAGTTTATGAAGTTATTAAGAGAGATGAAGATGCAATTATTAACTTAATAATGTACCATGATAAAACGAAGTGTGAATAATGAAATCTGTTCTTTCCTTTTGTGTCCAATATGGAAATTAGAATATAGTTTTTAGCTTTTCAGAAAAAATATTCTTTAAAATTTTAAAACCATGATGATTGATGATTCTTTTATCATACATGCCAAAAAGTCATATTATTCTCAAACATTCATTAGGAACGGCTTAGATCCAAAGAATATGTGGACTTCGCTTTCCTATTTTCCAAGTCTCCATGGAATAAAAAATCTCTTCGAGCTGATGATAATTTAACAAATTATGAATAGAACAAAA